>SKCR01006924.1:0-133121 GCA_019454045.1 Zanthoxylum bungeanum | reverse complement strand
GTAAGGGCATTTCGGTAAATTCACTTGAATATGATTCATTTGAATTTTATTTCATAATTTGATTATTGGAATATTAATTAAATATGTTTATTTAATTAATTCGAGAAAACGTTTTGAAATCGGATAATATTGAATTTATTTTATATTTATAACAGAGTAGCACAGGTGAGGTGCAATCATTTCCAGATTTTTTCCGTGTGTGACGCATTACAATGAGAGAAACAAATGAATAAATGAAGAAGCCGAACGCTGCTATGTAAGTTTCAGTTTTTAAACTAAAATATTTAATATTATATATGTTAATTTTTTCTCAAATTCTAATATTAACTTATTTTTTGAAACAGAACGAAATGATGGAACTCCAACATCAAACTCAGGAGACAGGGTCCGACCCCATACCAGATGAGCAGCTGTCGCAATTGGTTTTCAAGAATCAGACAGCTTACAACGTTGGTCTTGCCACTCGTAAGAAGCCAACGTCATCTACACGCAATAGTGGTAATTCGGACAATGTCTCTCTTCGAGACGAGTTAGTCACCCAAAGATGAGCTGCAGCAGACTAAGGAGAAGCTACAACAGGTCACGGTGGGACCAGGGAAGAAGATGATGGACCACGAGAAGAAGATGGAGCAGTTGGAACAGCAACTGCTGGCTTTCCGTCAGATGTTCGAGGCCTCAATGAGTCATGGTGCATCGGGCTCGAGCGTCCCCCAATCACAGTAGCAATTAATTTTATATTTGGTTTTGTATAAACATTTTGAACAAATAGATTTAATATAATATTTCTTTTTTCTAAAAAAAATTTCAATATAATATTTCGTCATTAATTACATTTTTTTCAACTAAATTAAATATTTTAGACCAAAAAATAAGTAAATTACTCATTTTTAAAAAAATAAAATTTTTAACTTTTATCGTCGAATATTTCGACGCTAATAGTATACAAAATGGCCGCTGTAAGAGTACATATAATTCTTTTTTAATATACGTTAGCGTCGACAAGTTTCGACGCTAAAATTCAAACCTTTAGCGTCGAATCGTTCGACGGTAATAGTAAAAAAAATGGTCGCTGTAATCTTACATATAATACTTTTTTAATATACTTTAGCGTCGATACTTTTCGACGCTAAAAGTTTGAATTTTTGCGTCGATATATTTAGTCGCCAAATATACAATATAGCGTCGAATAATTTACTTTAGCGTCGAAATAAATTGGACGCAGAATACTGTTTTTTAGCGTCGCAGTTAACTATTTCGACGCGAAAAGTGATTTTCGTCGACATTTTATCGTCCATTTTTTACGTCTAATTTTTTCGACGCTAAATATAATTTGCGTCGAAATATTATGGTCTAATTCTTGTAGTGGTATTTATCGATGTCCAATCTCAATAATACTCTGACTAGGGATATTTAATGATTTATCCTTCGTGGACTGATATTGTCTCATATCATTCTCCGTTCAGGAACAAATCATAGGGACCTCTCATCATTTATACATATAGGTGATCTAATCACAAATGATAAGAGTGCAATCTCCTTTGTCACATAGTTAATTTGTACAACAACACAATGATCTATACAAATAGTGACGCTATGGGTCATAATTGTCCAACAGACATTCCCATGCTACAATCTGTGAAAGCTTGGCTTTCATTAAAATTCTCCATGAAAGATCAGGGAGGAGTAGCCTTTATTCAAGGAATAAAGATCTATCGGTATAGATCTAGAAAGCTGCTTGGACTCTCCCAGAGTACATATGTTGAAAAAGTGTTGAAGAGATTCAACATGGATCAGTCCAAGAGGGGACTGTTGCCAATGTCATATGTCGTCACTCTATCTAAGGACATGTGTCCTAAAACACAAGATGAGAGAGACAACATGAGTCGGATCCCATTCACCTTGGTAGTCGGATCGATCATGTATGCCATGATATGTACGCGACCTAATGTCTCGTATGCTTTGAGCATGTGTAGTCGCTATCAGGCTGATCCAGGTGATGGTCACTGGATGGCGATTAAGAATATCCTTAAGTATTTTAGACGAACTAAGGATGCTTTCTTAATCTATGGAGATGAAGAACTTGAGGTAACTGGGTATACCGATGCAAGTTTCCAAACCGATAAATACGATTGTAAGTCACAATTCGGGTACATATTTTTTTTGAATAATGGAGCAGTAAGCTGGAAATCTTCCAAGCAAGAGACTATTGTCGATTCAACAACAGAAGCGGAGTATATTGCTGCAGCTGAAGCAGCAAAAGAGGCAGTTTGGATCCTTAAATTCCTAATTGGATTAGGAGTAGTTCCATTAGCAGCTAAGCCCGTTCCATTGTATTATGACAATAACGGGGCTATAGCGCAGGCTAAGGAACCAATGTTTCATCAACGATCCAAACATGTTCTTCGACATTTCCATATGATTCGTGAGATCATACATCGTGGCAATGTGAAGATGGAGAAGGTCGCATCAGAGGACAACATTGCAGATCCGCTGACGAAAGTTATTCCTCAGCAAAAGTTTGAGCGACATGTACATAGTTCAGATGTTAGATGCTTGAGTGACTGGCTATAGGCCAAGTGGGAGATTGTTGGACAATTTTGACCCATAGCGTCACTATTTGTGAAAGACATTGTGGTTTTTGTAAAAATTAACCATGTGACAATGGAAATTGCATTTTATCATTTTGTAATTTGATTACTTGAATATATAAATGATAAAAGTCCTTATGATTAGTTCCAGATTATAAGGTAGGAGACAATATCAATCAATAAAGGTTTAATCATTAAATATTCCTAGTCGCAGTATTATCGAGACTGGACATCGATAATGCGGAATAGACTAGTATTGCACTTGTGCGTGTTATGAAAGCGTAACATCATTGTTCTCATATATTTAAGTATTGGATACTTATGCAAGTGTGATAGGAGGTTGTGTTTACCGATGGTATGGAAACAGCTTCACTCTGGATAGACCCTCGGAATCCCATTGGTAGTATGACTATGTGTCTATGGGAATCCGAATCAGGGTATGTGTATTTGGTCTTAACCTGAGACTTACATCGCTAGTAATTACGACAATCAATACGCTTTGGTTTTGGTCGTCCGAAACTTTAACAGGTTCTATGTACGCCTCTTCTGGGTTTATTGAGAATCGTAGTGTATTGGGTGTGATGTCAAGATTTAAGTATCACTTCAGTCATATGGAGATGATGATCATGCAGGGATACAGAACTGGTACTCTAATGTGTTGCAACCATCGGGATAATATGACAAGGTCATGATTATCCGATTAAAGAGACTAGTTGTTTGTGATCCAATATATGATTCGTACGGGGCAGACACTATTCCAACCCCAGGCCTTGCATTTGACATCCGATACTGGATCGCAATACGCAATACTACGTATACTACGCCTGACAAATATTATATATTCCTTTAAAAATATTTATGTAGAATTGGGTAGGCAATGTGTTTTGCTAGAAGCCAACCATGTCTCGTAAATCGGTAATAATGTGGTACGAGGTACGCATGTGTTCGGATAGTCCGTCGATCGGATTTACTGCCAATATATCCAGGGATCTTATGGGTCACTTCCCGAAGATTCACCGACGACGTATGATTCGAACATAATTAATCTAGGATTAATTTCGGAAAGATTTTATCTAGGATAAAATACTATTAGAAGAGAGAGAGAGAACGATTAATTTGGAATTAATCGATAAAATAATATATTCAATATATTAAATGAAATTAGATTTCATAACGAAATTTTGAATCAAAATTTCAAATCCCAAATTTCAAATCCCAAATTTAGCATGTTCAAAACATCAAAACACCAAAAGCACCAAAAATCCCAAATTTTGAATCCTTGGCCGAATGCACCTCCAAGGTGCCATTTTGTGCACTTTGTCATTTCATGCATCAAAACACATCAAGATGTAATCCAATGAACATGAAACTTTATATGCATCATATACACATCCAAATACACAACATATATGAAAACCCCCAAATTTGGAATTGGTCATGAACCCTAATTTTTCAATTTCTTCAAATTGGACAAATTAGACCAAATGGTTAAATCAACTACTTCAATCATGTTTCTTCCATCCAATAAAAGTCTCAACACAATGAAACAACTCAAGATCAAATCTAGGTCATCTAAGAGTGGGTCAAAAACTCTAGATTAGCAACATGGTTTCCAAAACCTTAAAAGAAAGCTTATAACTACAATAGTCACAACCTTCCTTCATCATACATGCACAACACTTCCACAAAAAACTTCCATCGACAAAAACACAAGGAATAAAGAAAGAAAAAAACCTAAGAACATCATATGTTAAAGCCTAGATCCTAAGGAACATTTTCCTTTCTAATAGCAAGTTGGAAAAACTCACTAAAATCCAAGCTTTCTTTGATTTCTTCTTTCTTTTCACAAGCTTCCTTTGCTTCCATAATGGAGTTTTTCTTTAAAGTGTATTAGGTTACTTCCAATGAAATGAAAAAAAATATATACTTGTATCAAAATGGCATTGGCCGAAATTCACTAAAGGAAATACAAGTTTGTAATTTCAATTTCATTTCACTTACATTTAATCAACTTGATAAATATCTTAATAACACTTTATAGATATTTAATTAAGTCAACAAATGCAACTAAAAGAAAATATAACTCTTATATTTAAGTGTTATGGCCGAAATTAAAAGAAAATAAAGGAAAAAGATATTTTTATTTTTCAAACAATTTGAACAAATATCTTAAGAAGTCAAAATCAATTTGACAACCTTTTCCTTTAATGTAAAGTCAAACATTTACACTTATAATTTTCCTAACTTTATCATTTGGTGATATATTTATATTTTAATTATATTAATCATTTAACAATTAAATAATTAATAATTAATTAAATACAAATATATCAAATATATGTATTATATTTACTTTAAATATCTCAAATACATATATTGATGATATATGTCAAATACCTTTATTTGACTAGTTATTAATGTGTATTTAATAATATCATATATTAAATACAAATACACATTAATTAGGCAATGACGGTTCGGCCCGTTCGCATGTATTTTTCGTTTAACGATTAAACGATTTATAAATAATCATCATTATTCATAAATGTTGCTCTAGTGCTCTACGAGTATGTTTCATTATTGAGACTCTCTAGATTCAGGGTATATCCGTCACGAAATCCAATTTCATGTCATAATCTATCCACCCGTAGATTATGACGATCACGGATAAACTAGCTGAATCATACAGGTCGAGGTCATTGCATACGTATAATCCCTCCGTCACAGGTATCCAGATAATCCCAGAGATATAGATGTAAACGTCAAATCTCTATAGGTATTATCTCGTCGACGTATCTATTAGCAATCTTTAAATAACACTCGGAAACTTACTTCCGATGTATACTGTGGCCACAGATTTAACAGACTGCTGTAAAATATATGGACTACCTATGCTCTGTACACAGAACTGACGGATCCTATCTTGACACACACAGGATATCCTGAGGATCGATCCACACCCAACGAACAGGCGGAGGTCTGATCTAAATAGATCGGTGACGTGACTGCCATCTAAGTGTGGAGGATGTCTCATACATCCACAGTGGTATCTCAAGTCGAAGGACCACTATGCTACTCAACCCGAGAAGATTCTTATTGACGTTGGCATACCATCCATTAAGAATCTTCGGTGAGCCGTTCAGGTTTATCCACTATAAACACCTACACGTCTATACGAGTCTCCATAGACTCATGGTTCATTGGGATAAACCATCGGACCAAGTCACGATATACGACATGTACTGGTCTCAACGGATTTGACTAACCGACCCGTGTTAGCAAATCTTGACCAGGAAATGTTTGATAATATACATATAGCAGTGACACTTCCCAATGTCAATTACAAACTAACTTTGTAACTGTGTACTGCATTATATATTATCGGGCCTTTGTCTAATATATACATATCACTAAACCACATTTAGTTTCAATCTAATCGTAATCAGATCGAATACGTATATAAGAACAAGAGGTGCAACCATAAATAAGTAATATTATGAAATAAGGGGATGTTCGTATTCATGAATCAGAGATAAATACGGCCCGGATTGGCGCTCTGAGCACCAACCCCAACAATTTCTCCCACTTGCTCTAGTGCCAATCCACGGTATCATATACTCGTCTCAATGTGCATCGTATGCACATGGTCCTCAAAAGCTCACCCAGTACTTAAGAGGTAGGCAACAAAAACAAGTCCGCTATGAAATATCGAGTTTGTCAAACAAACTCTATCGTTTCCCATAGTCAGCATCATTCATATTTTGTAGAATCTAAATTATACATTAATATGAAATGGATGCTATATCAGTATTGTGCTACAGCTACTGAGTTGTCCAAGTATTTAAGGATCAAATCCAAAATACTATGAAGACAACCGCAAGCACAATAACAATTCAAAAACTTCTAATTTAAAAGGTCACTATGCAACTTCATAAGTCAATACTTCAAAAGTTGCATTTGATTCCACTAAATAGTAGAATCCTTCGTGACACTCCCACTGCATCTTTTGTGACTCTTTATGACGTAGACTGTCTAACGTCATAATTATCTCAAAACTAATATGACCCTAATGGTTGCAGACTATATTCTCCATTAATTAGAAACTCGTTCTTAATATCTCAAAGATCACAAGAACGTGTTTCAAGATCCATCATATGGTCTATAGGATGTCAAAATAACTCGTAACATTTACGATTAAATCGACATCGATAATCGCACATAATAAAGTATTCATTATGTCATCATCAAATGATACATAATATTGTTTAGACATTCTAATCAATATCTCTTTCGAAAAAGGAATCATCCTTTACGAAAGATGAATACTATGTATAAGACACACAATAACTGTCGAACAGTTATACTAAATGTCATACAGATAGCCTTGTTATGTCTTTCATTAGATCATATCTAATGTACGACTAATAGGAGTATCTCACAAGTCTCTTGGTTTTATATCTTATATAAAACTTTATATCGTATATAAAAGAGACTACTCCCACTTTTATCACGGAGTAAAGAAGACTTAGGTAAATATTTTACCTCACAAACATCTCATTATTACTATAATAATGATAATGTTGTTAGGATATATATAATACTAGAAAGTAATATGTACGCTCCCACTAACCCTTCTAATCACATATGTATTCTATATACTTTGACAAGATCAGACAATCTGACGATATCAAAAATAGAGAACACATACTTCTGGAAGACTTATCCGAGTCTACAATAGGCTCTATAAGCTAGCACACTAAACTGCGATCTCAGAAGAACACAAACTCTAGGGCCATGAACTCTTCAAATAAGGAAATCACAACTGATCTCACGACTAACTATCTTCTCAAAAAGAAATCACACTGTCTCTTCAAGTCATCCAAAAACGCCACTTTGCATTCTTTAGCTAAATATACAGTTTATTATCAACATTAACCAATATATCTTTAATTGTTCAATTAGTGTGACTAGAGATAAGTTTTCTCAGAATCTACAATAGATTGCTGAGTATAACTTTTCTCACTGTCATACTATAAAGGTCAAACCTTTAATAAGCTCACATTGCTTCCGTGTGCAAACAATTAGCACATATCATGAACTAATTCATAATGAAAGCGTAATCAAGTTCAAAACTTGATCATAGTAAGCTATGAACAATCTTAGATCTAAGGTTCAATGGTGAACTTCCAGAATCGATATCAAATATCGCTTCCATTAAAAGTATAGGATAATTTTTTCTTCAATAAGAAAACAACGGAACCATTAAGTATCAAATACTCGTGAATGATTCTGTTATCCTATTGGACTTGCACAGGAAGATGTATAAGGGTTGTTTCATCTTATTAATTATATAGTTCCATTTATAATTTATCATTCTCACATTTGACTTCAATAAGTCAAGTCTTTTCTACAATAGTTAACATCTGATGTTACACACCAAGTAATAAAACGATTTTATTACTTAGAATCGTAGGAAAGATATTCTATTAAATAGAATACAATATTCTATTAAACAGAATAAACGATAAACTTTTACTTATACCTCCGAAGTGTGTAAGTAATTTCCATTATATAACTATTATATAAAAGAAAGATTGAAATCTCAAACTTTTCAAGATTCAAATTTTCTACCTATACATATCATATATGCAACTGTAGAAAATAATGGAACATTAATTAAAGAGATGAATTAGTGTTACTGGAGTATAACCCCAAGAGTATTGAAACTAATTCGGTAACTTTCAATATCAGACGAATCAAATCATATAAGATTCGATTGCTCCCACTACTCAATTCCATCAAGATGGAATCGTGGAAGAACAATATTGAATATGAATCATATTCACTAAATAACCTTAGAACTAATTGCTTTAAATTCATACGTTTGATCGTATCAAAGATCTTTGAACAGTTCAAAGACATGTTATGAATTTTGAGGATAGAATTCTCTAAAACCTTTAGATTGAATATATTTGAACAAGTCAAAAATGTTCAATCTACGTTTCATCAGAACGGATTGAAAGTACTTGATACTTTCAAGACTTTCAATATGTGTTCCTTCAGAAACACGTAACTAAGTTATGACAATTCATCAACTAAGTTACGAAAGTAAAGAAAACTACCTTAAGCAATTATTATTTATAAAAACTACATACATCAAATGTATCACTTAAATAAATTTGGTGGTCCAATGACAATCATTGGTTAAAACGAGATCTTAATCACTTTCCTGAATACAATATTCATTAAATGGATAAGGATGTGTAGTGTGATCTAGTATCAAACCATCATACCATACGGAATAAGCATCCAATGCTTAAGTGATTAAACTCATAAAGCACCGTTCTAAATTATTTACTTTACCGAATAATTTTTCTTATGTTATCTCTACGTCAATGACACTACTAGTTATTATAAAATATGTAACAATTGTTATAAAGAACAAGTGACTATCCAATAGTCGCAAGTTCCGATATCAAATATCAAAACAATCGTTAACCAATATTTCAAATAACTAGACGGGAGATCTGGTATCCAATACCTATAGTTGTAGTATTGTGAAAATCGATATTTTCTATACACAAATATACGCATCTCCTTTCTTTAGCTTTACTATTTGCATTCAACTATTCACAACAATTGTAAATAACTGATTAGCAAATTGTGTCAGACACATTACCTCTAAAGGTAATTAAAGCTTAGAAACGTCATTACTAGATAAACAAATACCTAATAGGGCTTTCTAAATGCCAGTCAAGAATCTCGAGACATGAACTAATCAAGTCAATTCTTACTGCATAAAAAAACTTGTCTCTAAAGTATTATATCCTAAAGGGGATATCTATCTAGATTATCTATCATGACTTAGAAACTAAGTCATTAACCATCTTTATTTTTGAGAATCGGAAAAGAACAACAGTTCCCGATGGTTTAGACTAATCTAATATATCCTAGTCTAGTAGTATCTAGAACCTATTCTAGAATAACTGCAACCAAGAGTCAAGTCAGATAACATATCAAATATGTGTGCAGTAAATAAAAGTTTAATTCTATTAAACAATAGAATAAGGAAACAAACAAGCAGCAATTTCCATATACAACATACACTGCCTAAGTTATGGAATATTTTAAACTTAGCAGTGGCTCCCACTATTTTTACGTATTCCGTAATCCCCAACGGAAAGACGAGAATTCAATAATTAAATCGAATTCCATAATGGGAAGAGGACCCCATGAATATATTTCGACTCACAGCAGAGGCACGGTCTCGCCGACGTATATTCACAGGTAGACAACTAATTGTCAATCACTCACTAGTGACTCCAAGGTTCCGGTCCTGGCCGTTTCTCGTTGTCGCTGCGAAGGCAGGCCCACAAGGAGACGTACCAAGGTTAAACTTGTCAATGATAAACTCAAGTTACTTGCGTAACCCTGACAGCTAGGGCACGTTCAGGATTCCGCTTTCGCTTGAATTTATCTAGTATCTAATATACATTCGGCATAAATAAATTTCTATCAGCTACATCCTCACAGCAGAGGCACGGTCTCGGATGTAGTCAACGAAAAGATATTTATAAACCGTATTGACAAGACGGACCAAGAAACAAGTATTCCAAATACTAGTTACTTTAAAACCTTATTAAGCGGGGATATTCCATTAAGTGTCATACACCCTAAATCTAATCAAATTAGATTATACCAAGCATGTATAAAGTCAAGAAAACATGATTAAACATTGAATAAAACAAGCTAATCATTTATGGAGGCCTAGAATCAGACTCGCTCTGATACCATTTTGTAGGGGTTTTTAGGGGGTGAATCCGGTAACGCAGCGGAAGCGGCGGAAGATCGTATCTTCCGATTTCAAAACTTTTTCTCGGATTAATTAAATAAACATATTTATTTAATATTCCAATATTCAAATTATGAAATAAAATTCAATAAATCATATTTAAGTGAATTACCAAATTACCCTTACTTTGGTATTTTGTCCATTTTAGTCCGAAATTGATCTAATCAATTTTGAATGATTCTAAATCATTTCTAAGATGAACTTAGCATGTTCAAAACATCAAAACACCAAAAGCACCAAAAATCCCAAATTTTGAATCCTTGGCCGAATGCACCTCCAAGGTGCCATTTTGTGCACTTTGTCATTTCATGCATCAAAACACATCAAGATGTAATCCAATGAACATGAAACTTTATATGCATCATATACACATCCAAATACACAACATATATGAAAACCCCCAAATTTGGAATTGGTCATGAACCCTAATTTTTCAATTTCTTCAAATTGGACAAATTAGACCAAATTGGGTTAAATCAACTACTTCAATCATGTTTCTTCCATCCAATCAAAGTCTCAACACAATGAAACAACTCAAGATCAAATCTAGGTCATCTAAGAGTGGGTCAAAACTCTAGATTAGCAACATGGTTTCCAAAACCTTAAAAGAAAGCTTATAACTACAATAGTCACAACCTTCCTTCATCATACATGCACAACACTTCCATCAAAACTTCCATCAAAAAAACAAGGAAATAAAGAAGAAATAACCTAAGAACATCATATGTTAAAGCCTAGATCCTAAGGAACATTTTCCTTTCTAATAGCAAGTTGGAAAAAACTCACTAAAATCCAAGCTTTCTTTGATTTCTTCTTTCTTTCTCACAAGCTTCTTTTGCTTCCATTAATGGAGTTTTTTTTTAAAGTGTATTAGGTTAACTTCAAAATGAAATGAAAAACAATATATACTTGTATCAAAATGGCCTTGGCCGAAATTCACTAAGGAAATACAAGTTTTTATTAATTTCAATTTCATTTCATTTACATTTAATCAACTTGATAAAATATCTTAATAACACTTTATAGATATTTAATTAAGTCAACAAATGCAACTAAGAAAAATATAACTCTTATATTAAGTGTTATGGCCGAAATTAAAAGAAAATAAAGGAAAAAGATATTTTTATTTTTCAAACAATTTGAACAAATATCTTAAGAAGTCAAAATCAATTTGACAACCTTTTCCTTTAATGTAAAATCAAACATTTACACTTTATAATCATTTCCTAACTTATATCATTTGGTGATATATTTATATTTTAATTATATTAATCATTTAACAATTAAATAATTAAATAATTAATTAAATACAAATATATCAAATATATGTATTATATTTACTTTAAATATCTCAAATACATATATTGATGATATATGTCAAATACATTTATTTGACTATTTATTAATGTGTATTTAATAATATCATATATTAAATACAAATACACATTAATTAGGAAATGAAGGTTCGGCCCGTTCGCATGTATTTTTCGTTTAACGATTAAACGATTTATAAATAATCATCATTATTCATAAATGTTGCTCTAGTGCTCTACGAGTATGTTTCATTATTGAGACTCTCTAGATTCAGGTATATCCGTCACGAAATCCAATTTCATGTCCATAATCTATCCACCCGTAGATTATGACGATCACGGATAAACTAGCTGAATCATACAGGTCGAGGTCATTGCATACGTATAATCCCTCCGTCACAGGTATCCAGATAATCCCAGAGATATAGATGTAAACGTCAAATCTCTATAGGTATTATCTCGTCGACGTATCTATTAGCAATCTTTAAATAACACTCGGAACTTACTTCCGATGTATACTGTGGCCACAGATTTAACAGACTGCTAAATATATATGGACTACCTATGCTCTGTACACAGAACTGACGGATCCTATCTTGACACACACAGGATATCCTGAGGATCGATCCACACCCAACGAACAGGCGGAGGTCTGATCTAAATAGATCGGTGACGTGACTGCCATCTAAGTGTGGAGGATGTCTCATACATCCACAGTGGTGTCTCAAGTCGAAGGACCACTATGCTACTCAACCCGAGAAGATTCTTATTGACGTTGGCGTACCATCCATTAAGAATCTTCGGTGAGCCGTTCAGTGTTTATCCACTATAAACACCTACACGTCTATACGAGTCTCCATAGACTCATGGTTCATTGGGATAAACCATCGGACCAAGTCTCGATATACGACATGTACTGGTCTCAACGGATTTGACTAACCGACCCGTGTTAGCAAATCTTGACCAGGAACTATGTTTGATAATATACATATAGCAGTGACACTTCCCAATGTCAATTACAAACTAACTTTGTAACTGTGTACTGCATTATATATTATCGGGCCTTTGTCTAATATATACATATCACTAAACCACATTTAGTTTCAATCTAATCGTAATCAGATCGAATACGTATATAAGAACAAGATGTGCAACCATAAATAAGTAATATTATGGAATAAGGGGATGTTCGTATTCATGAATCAGACATAAATACGGCCCGGATTGGCGCTCTGAGCACCAACCCCAACAGTGGGCCCACATGTCACATCACAAGTCACATCACTGTCATTCTCATCACTTTTTGGTTGATGGAATTTGGTGATGAAATGATGGTGACTTTAAGACACAAAATACGTAAGTAATGAATGACTTTTACAAATATTGTATATATTTTTCTTTGATTTTGGAAATCAAATTAACAAGTCTAGACATTCACCTCTCTCTCTTCCTCTCCACCCATTCACGCCCAAAATTCATTTTCTCTCTAAAACTTGGCTTGGCGAGAGTTTGATAGAAGAAGGATAAAATTGTTGCAATTTTTCAAGTGCTAGCACACATCAAGGAATCATATCAAGGTGATAGGGAAACTTTACCAAGACCTTGGAATCAACCTTAAAGCTTGGAGATTGGAGATCAACTTCAAAGAGAAAGCTTGAAGACTTTCAAATGGAGCAATTTTTATTCTACACACATCTTACAATCTGATCAAAGTGAGTATATTTCCGATATTCTCCTTTACGTATTCACGTTATTTCATGCTTGGATTGATTTTGGGATGACCTTAGAAACCCAACAGTTCCCTTAACCTTTTTGTTCTTAAAGTTTCTTTATTAAGTTATTCCTATATCCATATCTTTAGTATCTTTGGGCATCTCTATGTTATTCCTTGATAGATCCATTCCTTGTCATATTCGTTTCTTATTACACAATATAGGAACTTATTATTTATACTTAATACCTTTTTTTATTACTGTATGATAGAATTCTAATATTTTTTCGTCATTTATAAAATATGTTATCCCATAGTACTACTAATGTTAACTTGTAAAGATTATTCTTGTATTTGTATACCTTTGTCATCATCTATTTAACATCTTCTCCAATATCATTTTACTAGGACAGTCTATCTCCAAGTATTTTACTTGTCTTCTATCTTCTCTTCTGCTTTTTTTTATACTTGGGATTTCTACAGTCTATGTCTCTGTTTCTTACCAGAAGGATATCATCTATACATGTCTCTAGCCATGTCAAAGGCTATTCTTTTATGTCCCCATCACTACTAAACTAATACTTTAGCTCTTCATCACTTCTTTTAAATCTCTCACTTAGGGCTATTTTCTTCTTCCATTATACTCTTGTATTATATTCAAAAGGATTTATGTTTTGATCTCCATTCATTATGCATTTACTTGTCTCTATGAGTGTCTTAAGGAGAACTTCGAGGTCCATCTTTGTCGCTGTTGTTGACGAGGGTTGGGAGGGTAGGGTTTGTCCTATAGTTTTCTGGTTATAGTATTCTCACTAGTTACCCGTGCTGCGGTTATGCGTGCCACTTATCTAAGTCTTAGGACTCTTTTATCTGCATATCTGGTGTTAACTCCCAGACTTAAGTTTTACTAAAAACCATCTGAATTATCTCATTCAACTTTACTCAAAATCTACCTCCGGATATTAGCCATACTGCCTCCTATTAAGAACCTCCATAAGGCTCATGCTCTCTCAAACTCCTACCGTACTTCCATTTTTTTCCCCCTTATCTCAGTTCTTGAATCTCTTAAGTTCGCACTTCTTGGAAATCCTATATAATACATACCACGTTATGGTATCGCTACCAATTCTTTGGCTTGAATACTACACTTTTGTTTAATCCTATGTAAGTTGAATGTCTAAGTTATGGAAGACATTGTATAAGTCGGGTATCTCACTTTTGTATTGCTATGTATTGCTTACTCTAATTCCTTACACTCTAGGACTTTTACTTCTTGGACGCTGTCTGTTCCACTGTTCAACTAGCTTACTGTCTGTTCCACTGTTCAACTAGTTAATACTAATTCACACTTTAATTCCAAATTAAATATTACACTTTATTAACGAACCTTTTACGACTTAAATTCCAAATTTAATCGTTATGGGTCTCAAAGCCCAATTAACGTCCAACGTTAATTTAATTAAAGTCCATTGGGCTTTTAATTAATTTCTTTAAGGCGTGGACTTTTGGTCAAATTGGGTAAAACCCAATAACCAAAGCCCAATCAAGGAGTAACCCCATAAGCCTAGAAATCAATTTAGGCCCATTAGGCCCAATTAAACTATTAAGGTCCATTAGTCGCATTTGGACTTTATGGAAGCAGTTTTGGGCTCAGTTGGATCCAACCAATTTAGCCTAAACCTAACTTGGTACAACCAAGCCCAATAAGCCCATTTACAACATTTCAAGCCCAAATCCAATTTAAGCCTAACTAATTTAATTCCAAAATTCCAAATTTCTCAATTAAATTAACTAAAGTGTATTACACAATTAATTACCCAAATCAATATTTCCAAAACCCAAATTTGTACAATTAATCATCCTTATCAACATTAAAACATGTCCAACACATTTTAACAAAAATCAAAACCCATATCATGCTCTATATGTCTCGGCAATTAGGGGTAATTTTTGTCCAATTCGAATTCAATCCAATTAAATCCAATTCAACATTAAATCAAACATCCCCAACATGATTCTAACTCATCCAATGAATCAAAAATCAAAAATACCAAGACAATTAGGGCTCTCAAACTCTCGGCCAAGCTAAGATATTGGGGAAATTTGTTCCAAACAACATTTCATCAAATTGATCAATCAATCCTCAATTAAAACACATTTAAGCATAATCAATCATCCAATTTCATAAAATCATGCTCAAATACATTTACCCAATTTTAAGCCCTAAATCAAATTCATGTTTTTACTCCGCTCTGATACCATTTGTTGGTGTTCTACGGTCCCAAGGATCGAATAACAAGCATAAAATACATGTGCGAATACAATCAAACGAACTTATAGAATACTTACATCGATCGATTTGCGATGCGACGAACAAAATCTTCAAGCTTTGAGTCCTTGTGGTTCTCGGCAAACTGCAGATTTTTTCCTATATGGATTCGGCAATCATTAAAAATTTGAGCTCCAAGCTTCATTTGGTGATTCCTTGCTCATGAAGTGAGTTCCCTATCACATTTTGTATGGCTCCTATGTGTGCTAGCACTCAAGAAATTTGCCACAAATTTCCCTAGCTTCTCCATTGTTCTTGGTCAAACCAGAAAAACAAAAGGAAAAACAGCCCAAATGGGCGTGTGAGAGAGAGATGAAGTTTTTGGCTCCAAACCGTGAGCTAAAATGGAAAGAGAGAGAATGAAAAATGTGTATTAGATTATTGATTTCTAAAATCAATTTACCATATACCAATTTTTTCTCTTTCAAAAGTCAAGCATAAAGCTTGCCAACTACCACCATCAATCATGAATAGTGACATGGTGTCAATCACTCAAAGTGAAAGACATCTATCACTTGATTGACAATTGATGCGACGTTTGATGTGACTTGCGTGCCGCACTCGAATTCGAAATGCGAATGCGCTCGCAAACACTCCCGGGCTCGGGTTCGCTAATTCCAAATTAATGAATTTTCCGTTGCGACGTAATTAAATGATTATGCCTAGCGAAATCACTAATCACGTTGCTAACGAATTAATTCTAAATTAACTCATTCACCCGAATTAAAATCTACTTTTAATTCCATGTCGAAATCCAATTTCGTATAATATATCTAATATATATTATTTTGTCGATTAATTCCAAATTAATCGTTATCTCCCTTTAAATGATATTTTATCGCAGATAAAATATCTCCGCAATTAATCCCAGATTAATTTCCTCTCTCATCTAATTAATCCCAGATTAATTAAAGTGCGAGTCATACGTCATCGGTGAATCTTCGGGAATCGACCCATTAGATCCCCAGATATGTTGACAGTAAATTCGGTCATCAGACTATCCGAACACATAAGTAACTAGTACTACGTTTGTACCGATTTACAAGACAAGGTTGGCTTCTAGCAAAGCGTCATGCCTACCCAATTCTCCAGAAACATGCTTACAGGAATAAACGATCTATATCAGACGTAGTATACTAAGTATTGCGTATCTCGATCCAGTATCAGATGATCACATGTAAGGCCTGGGGTTGGTACATTGTCTGCCCCGTACGAAGCATATATCGGATCATCAACAACTAGTCTCTTTATTATCGGATAATCATGACCAAGTCATATTATCCCGATGGTTGCAACCCTTAGAGAACCAGTTCTGTATCCCTGCGTGATCATCATCTCCATATGACTGGAGTGATACTTCCGTCTTGACAACAAACCCAGCACACTACGATTCTCAATATACCCAGCAGAGGCGTACACAAAACCTGTTAAAGCCCTGGACGACCTAAAACCAAAGTATATTGATTGTCGCAAGTATTAGGGGTGCAAGTCTCAGGTTAAGACCAAATACACCTACCCTGATTTCGGACTTCCATAGACACATAGTCATACTACCAATGGAATTCTGAGGGGGTCTATCCAGAGCGAAGCTGTTTCCGGTACCATCGGTAAACACAACCTCCTATTACACTTGAATGAGTATCCTATACCAAATATATGAGAACTATTCTGTTATGCCCTCACAACGCGCACAAGTGTAATACTTGTCTTTTACGCATTATCGATGTCCAATCTCGATAATACTCTGACTAGGGATATTTAATGATTTATCCTTCGTGGATTGATACTTTCTCATATCATCTAAATCCATGAACAAATCATAAGGACCTCCTATCATTTATACATCTTGGTGATCTAATCACAAATGATAAGAGTGTAATCTCATTTGTCACATAGTTAATTTGTACAACAACACCATGATCTATACAAACAGTGACGCTATGGGTCATAACTGTCCAACAATCTCCTACTTGGCCTATAGTCAGTCACTCGAGTGTCTACCACCCGGACTATGTACGGTTGGCTCAAATTGTTGAGGAAAGGCTTTCGTCAGCGGATTTGCATGATTATCATCTGATGTGATTTATTCGATCATCACATCGCCACGATGTATGATCCGAAAGAATCAGATGAATAGTCGAAGTATATATCTGTATCGTTGATGAGACCATTAATTCTTTAGCCTGCGCTGTAGCCTAGCTCAGCGGCTAATAAAACTATATCTAATCTAATTAGATTTATTATCGACCCAAATGGCTTCTATTGCTGCCTCAGCTGCAGCAATAACCCGCATTTGTTGTTTATTCGGTAACAACATCATGCTTGGAAGATTTCCAGTTCACTGTTCCGTTATTCAAACTGTATAGTACCATTATTTTTATCGGTTAGGAAACTTGCAGTAGTGATCCCAATCACTTCAAGTTCTCCATCTCCATAGTTTAAGACTGCATCCTTAGTTCTCTAAGATACTAACTGATGTTCTTAACATCAATCCAATGACTATCACTTGGATTGGCCCGATTGTGAATCCATATGCTCAAAGCGTATGAGACATCAGGTCGCGTACATTTTTCAATGTACGAGTTCTCGGAGAGTTTTAAGAACTTAGAATCTATCCCAGTAGATCTTTATTCCTTGAATAAAGGTTGTTTCTCCCAAGAATTCTACGGAGAATTTTCTCGAAAGCCAAGCTTTCACCGATTGTTATATGGGAATATCATTTCCAATAAATTACATATATTATCATTATTTATAGGACATTTATTGTCAGTGCACTCCTACTAACCTCTTTATATATACAAGAATCATATCGTTTTGAATTAAATCATACTCCATTATGATTACATCAAAACGATAATTCCAAGAATTCAATGCTTGCTACAATCCATCCATGGATTGAATAACCTGCAAACCTGGTTTGCTTGTTATGGTACGACAAAACCGTCAGGATGTTGTAAACATCCTCCAAAAGGTTTCCGTTAAGGAAATCGATTTTCCCTTTCAGCTGTCATATTTCATAAATGAAACATGTAGCATTAGCAAGCATTATCCAAATGGATTTACAGTGGCAACAGGTAAAAGGTTTCTTCATAATCAACACAATGTTGATAACGATATCTTTTCGCTACAAGCCTAGCTTAGTACGTTGGTATGTTGCCGTCTATGTATGTCTTCCTTGAAGACTTATATAGTACCAATAGGCACAATGCCTTGCGGTACATCAACTAGTGTCTAAACATAGTTGGTATACATGGAATCCATTTCGGACATCATAGCACTTTGCCATAATAGGGAGTCGATACCTTGTATCACTTCCTCATATGTAGTCAGTTACTATTCCTCAATATGATTAACATCTTTATAAGGTGAGATCAGAAACCCATACCCCATGTTGTTTTCTGACTCTCTCCGACTAATGTGGTTCTTGTGTATTCGCAGATTATGGTGTAGTTTCATCCTTGATGAACTATTTGTGTTCCATTAAGGAATCGGTGCCTGGAACAGAATTACTCCGATTTTCATCAAGTTTTACTTTCCTCCCACTTACCACTGCATATAGGTATTCCTCTTAGGAAAACCGCATGGTGAGCCACAATTAAATTGTTCTGTTGTGAGTTGTATAAGTACTATACTTAGGTATCCCTATGATAACCTACAATTGACACTTATCCGATTTGGTTTCTAGTTTGGTATCATCCAAACATATGCCTAGCATCCCAAATATTCAGGAATGAGAAACCCGATTTCTTTTCCTGTTCATATCTAATATGATATCTGTCAAACAGATTTTTATGGAACCTTATTCTAAATAAGTTCTTCACTGTTTATGCTTATCCGTTGAAGGAAATGGTAGCTCAGAACGACTCAGGATTAACCTAATTATGTCCAACAAAATTCGGTTTCTCGGTTCGGACACACGGTCAGGTTGACGTGTTCCGGGAGGAGTCTTTATTGAAAGAATACTATACTCTTTCAAGTATTTTAGAAACTTATTTCTTTACTATTTTCCATTACGGTCTTACCGTGACAGTTTAATACTTTAGCCGATCTGTTTGTCTATTTTGTGTCGAAAACTTTAAAAGTTTCTGATTTGTGTTCTTCAAAAGAAACACATAACCATAACGCGATGCCACATCCGTAAAGGTCACGAAATATTCATATCCACCTCTAGCCTAGCTAGACATGGGCTCACTTGCTTCACTATGAACTAGGGCTTACAGATCGGTGGTATTTTCACTTTTACCAAGTAAATGTGTTATAGGCACTTTGCCCTAATAAACTAGATTCGTAGACTTCATTTGAATAGAATCAAATCAGTCATAGTACCCACTCTTCAAAAGTGTGGATATCAAGTCTTATTTAATTGTGTCCCAGACAACAATGCCACAATTAGTTTCTTCTGATCAAATAAGTTTGAGCTATTTGTTTGTCATATGTATTAGATTTATTTATATTCAAAATATAAATGTTGTTATTCACATCTAATCTGTTTATCTCGATATCAACTTTATAAAATAAAACACTTTAGTGTTCTAGAATATAAAGGTAGCCGTAACGGGTTAAACCCTGATATAGAGATAATGTATCTAGTCAAACTAGTTACATTTTTACAGTTTCCAATTTTAGGTACACACCCAAAGGGTAGTTCCTAAACTTAGGTATCTATGGTTAAAACAGCGACAGTTGTCCCGTTTCCGATTCGCAGATAAATCTCTACTGCAGTCAGTATCATGCTCATAGCAGATTATGTACATCAGTATATATTTATGTACCACACTAAGTATTCAAAATCCAATTTTAATACTAGTTGTGAACATATTTTATGACAAACATATCTGAAGTCAGAGCCATGTCCCTTCTTTAGTTCCTTCATGTCTGCTTTGTCCAAACGGCAGTCACGTTTTCGCGATCCCGTTTGCCAAAATTTAGGCAGATATTTTGGGATATATCATTTATCTTCCCAGAAGATTATAATGATTTTGCCTTTGCCCTTTTTTAACATTTCAGAAGCCTTTGGCCAAGCCTCGGGTTTCTTGAATATCGATGTAAAGTGCGCATTGCGCTACTTGCCTTATTGCAAAGTTTGACTTTGTCTCCTTGAGATTAGACATTGACTCTCCAAGAGTTTATTATTGCAATATAGTACTTCTAAGATCTTAGGATAGATCTATGAAGATCCTTCAATTTCATTATCATACTTTAAGGATCTAATCCTTAGTTCTGATTAAGAAATTAAGGAGTTTACTGCGACAAGATTAATGGATTAAGCATTTAAGTTATCATTACATGAATCTTCCAAAGATCATGCTCTACTATTTGCTTAACTCCGGGCTTAGGCCTAATATGTTATTTTATCAAATAAAGTAACTTATTAGTTTCCAGGACCATCATGAAATTATTCCCAATTTGAAAAATTAAACCATTTAAATACATTTTCCCTAGGATTATGTTTTAAACGTTAATCTTTCAATTTTATCTTGATTCTAATAGTCCAACTATTTAATCAATGATTTTAGGTACTATTCATTATAATGATTATTATAGTCAAACTATGTAATCAACTATAATTTAATTGTTTGAATACAGTCCAACTGTTATCATAAAACACCGTTTAAATATTAGTCCAACTAACATTTAATTTATTTGAATAATGATATTTGTTTGAGCGCGTATGGCAAGTAATTAAACGAATATTGCAAATTTAATTCTCGCCTCCCACTATTTTTCGGCGAGCCTCTAACCCTCTGTCGAGTACTCGGGAAACCGTGTTTCCTAGTGGGCTAGGATCCCGTTAAATATCACACAATCTTGACTTTGGCCAACAAATTGTATGATAATTAACTAGGTAGATCTCTAAGATCAATTGGATCCAATCCAATTCCTAGATCCAGTAGGGGGACATCCAAGTCCGAAACATATATCTTATATATTCCAATATATCCAATATATTACCTAACTATTTTCCTCTGAATCAACTAAGCCTTGGCTTTGGCACAACAAACCTAGTGATCCTAGTTAAGCGTGACCCATTGACCATGGAAAGCTTCGTAATCAACGTCGATGGACAAGAAGTGATCTTGACTTTGGCCAACAAATCACAGCTTGGACAAGACACCAATATGGAACAAAGCTCTCATGATTCAAACACATCCTCGACGGACAAAGGCATTGACTTTGGCCAACAAACCAATGCTAGTATTAGATCTTGAGTAAGAATCACTCAATGGAAGGAAAAACGCTTAATATTTTGTGAGGGTTTTTCGCGTGCAAAGAGTATGAGGTAATAGGCTGGACACGCAGGTCCAATTAATAAATTCTAAATTTATTACAACAATTTCCAAAATTACCCCACCCATCTTATATCCATCCGATATACATTATTCATGCATCGCAACTATGTATTCCACAAGAATGTTATCAATCAATCTAATCCAATTAATTAATCTGATATTAGTGACCATCCAATGTTCAAACAACGATTTGATTTTGGGCGAGTCCAACTCGTTTTGCGAATAAGTACTCAAAGTACGAATTCTTGAATTAAATTAAACTACAAAATTAAATCCAATTTAATATGTATTTAATACTAATTCACACTTTAATTCCAAATTAAATATTACACTTTATTAACGAACCTTTTACGACTTAAATTCCAAATTGAATCGTTATGAGTCTCAAAGCCCGATTAACGTCCAACATTAATTTAATTAAAGTCCAATGGGCTTTTAATTAATTTCTTTAAGGCGTGGACTTTTGGTCAACTTGGGTCAAACCCAATAACCAAAGCCCAATCAAGAAGTAACCCCATAAGCCTAGAAATCAATTTAGGTCCATTAGTCGCATTTGGACTTTATGGAAGCGGTTTTGGGCCCAATTAGATCCAACCAATTTAGCCTAAACCTAACTTGGTACAACCAAGCCCAATAAGCCCATTTACAACATTTCAAGCCCAAATCCAATTTAAGCCCAACTAATTTAATTCCAAAAATTCCAAATTTCTCAATTAAATTAACTAAAGTGTATTACTGACCGGCGTAAACACACACGTATAACGCAAGCGCACATATCGTTCAAGTAGTATAAAAATATTGATCCCACAAGGACTTAATTCGTACTGTTGTTATTAATTATTGAATCTATTTATTTACAAATATCTAATTGAGGGTGAAGAGAATGATTGATTGATTGATTTGGTTGATTGTAGATTTGCTAAATAAATAAATAAAAAGACAAAAGAAAATACTAAAGAAAATAACAAAAGACACAAAGATCTAGGGTTGTGAATCCTTCTAATATCTTTTAAAAGATGAAGTGATTATTTTATATTTGTGTAATAAATCAGTTTACTAACCTGGAACACTAAATTATGCAAAAGCCTATGTCGATGGTCAGACGCAAATACCCAGTTTAACCCAATTGAACCATATGTCTATGTCAACCAAATTATCTGGATTCATTAAGTTTAAGTTCCAATTATGGCTACCCCCGCCCGACAGGTATATGTCTATCCTGTAAGGAAATCTATTAAAGGGTTATTTATCCTCAAGGAAGATCGTGGGCTATTAAGTCTAAGGCTGAAACCTAAAATCCATATGTCTAGTTCATTTTAGATTTACCACATCAATCTTATTGGTGATCAGACAACAAGAAGCATTAAGCTTAAGACTTAATAAGTAAACCTTTAAATTACCCAAACTATAAAATAACCCCTTATAAACCGGTGAGATTAGAATTCATCACAACCCCAGATAACTAACACATAATTAGGGCTAGTAAAAACTTAAAAGTAAAAGACATAAAGTAAAAATACTGAAAAGTAAAAGACATAAAGTAAAAGCTGAAAAGTAAAATAAAATAAAATAAAATGCTAAGGTAAAAGGAATTACTTTTACTATTTACTATTTTAGATATCTCCCATAAAATAATATATAAACTTGTGATAATATTACCAACCGACCAATCTGGCGGTATCCTTTATTAGTCAGGTTTAAACCAGATTAAAATGAATTACCAACCGACCAATCTGGCGGTATCCTTTTTAAGTCAATATTTTAAATAGTGAATATATTATTTTTAAGGGAGATTAATCTAAATAGTAACAGTAAAAGAATTACCTTTCACCATAGCTGGGGAAATTACCTCCTCATGGTAAATAGTAAAAACTGTAAAAATTAAAAAAGTAAATTACTATATTAACAAAACGTAATTAAAATTATTTACAAAACTAAAAACTAAAAAAAACTAAAAACTAAAAGAAACTAGAGAGAGAAACTCTCTCTTTACATAGAATAGAAGAGAGAGTGTGGTACAACTAAAACTGAAATTTGAAGCTCTATTTATAGGCCTCGGTAGGCTTCCTGCGTCGCGACGCCAGGGCCTTTGGCGTCGCTACGCCAGATTCTGTCGACGTGGCACGCTCTGGTTCATCGGTTTGAAGATTCTGGATAAGCTGATAAGGTGACACATGGCGAGGTGGTTGGGCTTCAATTATTGTGAGACGTGGCGGCTTCTGATTGGTCGATGAGATTCTTATCCGCCACGTGTCAGATAAGGATTAGATACTCAATGATTGATGCTGACGTGGCGATGACTTGGCGGTGACGTGGCGACACGTGGGAAATAGACTGTTGGCACCGTAGGATTGCGACACGTGGCTGATGATGACGTGGCGGTGAGGTGGCAGTTTCACTTGGTCAACCTGGTGATGTGGCTGATGACATGGCAATGACGTGGGGTGACACATAGCACACGTGACGATGATGACTGTCGGCACCGTAGGATGCTGACACGTGGCATGGCGCTTGTTAGCAGATTGGTTGTGATGGTGACACGTGGCACGGCGCACGTTAGCAAAGTCAAACTTTTCTCAGATTCTGATTTGGGGACCCGGCTCACGTTAGCACTGTTCGGCGCACTTTAGGCGTCGCGACGCTGAAGGTCTTGGCGCGCGACACGGAAATTTACCAAAATGCCCTTTTCGTCCAATTTTCACGGTTTTGGCCCAAATCACCTCCAGAATGTCCTGAAACTTTATTTATCTACAAAATAACACAAAACACATCAAAACGTTCACAAAACTCAAGAAACTAAACAAAATATTTGGTTAAATGAGTGGGAAATAGTGATATAAATACCACTCATCACACCCCCAAACCTAACATTTTGCTAGTCCTCGAGCAAAACATAAAGTAACATAAATAAATTAACTAAGCCATTTTCATAGGGATCACGGTTGCATTTAGCGTATGCAACAAGCCTTTAAACCCCTAGGTGTCCCTAGTGGACGAGTTGTAGTCTCGTGAGGGTTTACAGCAATGATACCCACAAACATTTTACAAAAGTAAACAGGTAATAAAACTAATGCACACAAAAGCAAAAAGACAAGCGAAAAGAGAATAAAGATGTTAGTGACTAATCAGGTGAAACTTCTACTCCAAGTTACTAGTTGTTTTGTTTTATTCTAAATTACTGAATAAGTAAATTCTCCGATTATATTTACCATTCTTTATATACATAGCCAACAAAATATTAAACTTATTTTTGCCCACAACAGTCATAACTGCAGTTGATAATAGAGTAATATTTTTGTCCTAAAGTTCTATCAGATTTCAAACCTTTTTGTAGCAATGGAATAATTTTTCTCATTTTTCTGAATTTTTTTTTGATTTTTTTTTATTTATATACAATACCTTCCGTCTATGTAGCGAGTGTTGGGTCGGTGATTCCCAAACCAGTTGGCTTTAGGGCACCAGGTGTTAAGACACCCATACGGACTTAATTACTCAAACTTCAGATATATATATTTTTGCAGCATCTTGATGAGCGGAAAATATATCAATATTTACCGCCCCTTTAACTTAATATTTTGTTTAGTTTCTCGGGTTTGATGAACGTTTTGATGTGTTTTAGTTTATTTTGCAGATAAAATAATATCGGGTCTCAATGAAATCATTTAAGATGAAATATGGGTCAAATAAGGGCAATTATTGGACTTGATATATTAATTTTGGAGATTTGAAACTTGAAAGGGCGTTTTGACGAAGTGCAGTTTTGGGAATTCTAGTTTTGCGCATCTGTCGTATTTTGGGCATAACTTTGTAATCAGATATCGGATTGAGCTGATTCAAGTTCCAGATTAAAGAAGACTCAAAGAGCTACAACTTTGAAAGAGAAAATATTTTCGAATTCGGAAGATTTCATGACCGAAATTGATGAACCATCCAGAAGTGTGTGATGTGTAATTATTAAAGTCATTATCAATCATTTTCAAAGCAAAATATAAATTAATAAATAATTAATAAAAATTATCACATCAACACCAAACAAGATAAGAAATTAGTGGAGCAATTATGGATTTGGTGGAGTAATTAGTGGAGAAATTAATAATGGATTTGGTGGAGAATTTGATGGATTATTTGATATAGGCAAAATTTTGCCTATAAATACCAAGCCATTTCATTTGTAAAATTCATACTTTCTTCTTTGCAATTCCTAATGAATAAATAAGAAGATTGTATCTTGTTTGTTTATTTACAGCTTCCAGTAATTAATTTCCGCTTTCGCACTTTCTTTTCTTTACTTTTCAGTTTTTACTTTCCGCAATTTACTTTTACGCACAAACCTTTTCTTTCTTTACTTTTGCAGTTTTTTTTTCAGTTGGCAAGGAGGTAACTCCCCTTTGCTGGGGTAAAAGGTAAAGCTTTTATTATTGCTATCTAGATTAATCTCCCTTAATATAAAATATAAACTATTTAAAATCTGACTTAATGAAGATACCGCTATATTGGCCGGTTGGAATTAATTATAATTGGTTTTAACCTGACTAAGTATGGATACCGCCTGGTTGGTCGGTTGGTAATTAATTATTAATTTGAGTTAATTAGGATACCACCTATATGGCTGGTTGGTAATTATCACGCAAAGTTAATATATTATATTAAGGGAGATATCTAAAATAGTAGTAATAAAAGTTGATCCTCTAACCCCAGCATTTTCTTTTATTGTACTTTTACTTTATTTAATTTCAGTAATTTACTTTTCAGCAATTTACTTTCAGTAATTTACTTTTTTTTTTTTACTTTTTAATTTTTACTTTTTTTACTTTTCAGCAATTTACTTTTCAGTATTTAATTTTTAGAATTTACTTTATCTCTTTTATTTTATTTAAATTTTTACTACCCGTAAATATGTGTCGTAACTAAGCCAGTTATCTGGGGTTGTGATGAAATCCAATATCACCGGTTTATAAGGGTTTAAATTATAGTTTGGGTAATATAAAGGTTTATTTATTGAGTCTTAATCTTAATGCTTTTTATTAACTGGCCATTAATAAAATTGAACTGGTAAACTTAAAATGAACTAGACATATGGATTTTAAGTTTAAGATCTTAGACTCAATAGCACACGATCTTCCTTGAGGATAGATAACCCTTTAATAGATTTCCTTACAGGATAGGAATACCCTGTCGGGCGGGGGTAGCCATATTGGAACTTAATCTTAATGAATCCAGGTAATTTGGTTGACATAGACATATGGTTCAATTGGGTTATACTGGATATTTGTAGTTGGCCATCGGAAGAGGCTTTTACATAATTTACTGTTCCAGGTTAATAAATCAATATTTTATCCAACTTAAGATAAACTAACCACTTCATCTTAAAATGATATTGGAAGAAATCACAACCCTAGATAGTTTTTAATACTAATTTTCTTAAAACCTATTTTCGACAATTTTATTTACTTGCTTTTAAATTTAGAATCATCACACATTTCAAATCAATCAATCAACCTGTTAGATACTAGTAATCATTTGACCTCATAAAATTAATAGATTAGATATTAAGTCCTCATGGGATCGATATTTTTATATTACTTGAACGATACGTGCGCTTGCATTATACGTGTGTGTTTACGCCGGTCAAGTTTTTGGCGCCGTTGCCGGGGACTTATTTATCTTTTACTATTAGTTTAGGGGTTAGATACCTTTACTTGTATCTAATTTTCTTTTTACTTATTGTTTTTGTTTTCTTGTATTTCAGGTTTTCAGAAACTTCATGAGACGAACTAGAAGCTTTGAACTACGACGCTTGACCCATAAATTGAAAGAACCATCAGACAGTTGAGAAGGGAAAGGCGAGAAGGCCAAGAAGCTTTAGTCAACATGGAACCTGAACCTTTGGAGGTTGCACCACCAATTCCCATTCGAGATAGAACCATTCCGGTGGTTGACAGACTCATTTCTTGCATTGTACTTTCCTCCCTTACCAGCAAATGCAGGTGACATCAAAACATGCATCCAGATGATTCAGCAGTCAGTTCAGTTTGGGTGGAATTCAACTGAAGATCCTAATGCCCACATCAGCAACTTCCTGGAAGTTTGCGCACTTTCAATTACAAAACAACCGCGAAGCTAAAGAAGCAATAAGACTGCGTGTTTTTCCATATTCCTTGAAGGATAGAGCTAAAGCTTGGCTACATTCACACTACCACAGAATCTATCACAACTTGGAACACTTTAGCCACCAAATTTCTTGCAAAGTACTTTCCACCAGCCAGAACCGGAAAACTGAGGAATGACATCACATCCTTTGTACAACAAGATTCAGAATCCCTCTACGAAGCTTGGGAAAGGTACAAAGATTTACTCCGGAAATGTCCTCACCATGAGATTCCAAAATGGCTTCAAGTCCAAACATTCTATAATGGACTTTCTGGAATAATGAGAACCACAATCGATGCTGCAGCTGGAGGAGCTTTAATGAAAAGGGAGAAGATCAAGCCTGTGACCTAATCGAAGAAATGACAAACAACAATTCCTTGTGGCCAACAGAAAGGAGCATGATCCAAAGAATTGCAGGAATTTATGAAAGTGGAGCCAATACAGCAGTCAACGCCAAGCTATCAGATATGCAAATTCATGGAGACTCTTACCACTGGATCCACAAGTTCACCATATGGAGGAGCACCAGAGTCAAACCAACTTGAAGAAACGGTGAATTTTGTCAACAATTTCAACAGGCAGGGGAACAATCCATATTCCAACACCTACAACCCAGGGTGGAGGAATCATCCTAATTTTCATGGAGCAACAATTCAGGCCAACAGCAGAACTATCCACCACTTGAATTCCAGCAACAGAACAAAAGCCAGGAGCAGGTAAATGAACCAGGAATAGAAGAAGTGATGGCTCGATTAAAAAAGTACGATGCCATCTTTCAGAGCCAATCAGCTTCCATCAAAGCACTGGAGAATCAAATCGGACAACTGGCTAATGCTCAGAGTTACAGACCACCAGGTAATCTTCCTAACAACACAGACCAACCAATCCAAGGAACCGATGGAATGAGCAATGTCAAGCCATTACTTTGAAAAATGGTACTGAAATCAACAAAGATGTGGAATCAAGATGTCCCAGAAGAAGTTCCAAAAGAAGCTGAACACAGATGAGGAAAAACAGGCAAAGGAAAAAGAGGTAAGGAAAAAAGAAGCAAAGGAAAAGAACAGATCACTCCACCTCCACCTTTTCCTCAACGTCTTCAGAAGAACAAATTGGACAAGCAATTTTCCCGGTTCCTGGAGATCTTCAAAAAGCTGCATATCAACATTCCATTTGCAGAAGCGTTGGAACAAATGCCCACCTATGCCAAATTCATGAAAGATATTCTTTCACGAAAACAGAGATTGGGAGATTACGAGACAGTAGCATTATCAGAAGAATGCAGCGCTATCATTCAGAGGAAACTTCCCCGAAAATTGAAAGATCCTGGCAGTTTCACTGTTCCTTGCGTCATAAGAGAACATAACTTTGGTAAGGCTTTGTGTGATTTAGGTGCGAGTGTTAACTTGGTGCCTTTTTCTATTTTCAGGAAATTACAGATTGGAGAAACAGTGCCAACTTCAGTCTCACTATAACTTGCTGATAGAACGCTGATATTTCCGGGAGGTGTAGTTGAAGATGTGCTGGTCAAGGTTGACAAATTTATTTTCCCAGCAGATTTTATTATCCTTGATATGGAGGAAGACGCATACGTGCATATCATCCTCGGGAGACCATTCTTGGCTACAGGTCGAACCATTATTGATGTACAAAAAGGAGAACTAACCATGAGGGTACAGGACCAAGAAGTAACATTCAATGTTTTCAAGGCCATGAATTTCCCAGATGATGAAAAGAAGGAGGATTGTTTCAAACTTGATGTGATACACAGTACCATTCAGAACTCTGATGAAAGACAAAGTGCTACTGACAAACTTAAAACATGTCAATTGCCTGTGGAGCCTAAAGACAAAGCGTCTTTTGCACTGAAAGAGCCAATTCTTGCACTACAAGCAATATAAGAGAAAAAGTTCCATCAGCTCAACGAATTGGAGGAATTTCACAATCAGCCTTTTGAAGATGCCAAATTGTACAAAGAAAAGGGCAAGAAAAGACATGATGAGAAGTTAGTGCGTATACAACTGGAACCAGGGCAGAAGGTACTATTAAACAAATCAAGGGTGAAATTCTTCCCATGGAAGCCAAAATCACGGTGGTCGGGTCCATTTGTGATCACCAAAGTTTTACCAAATAGAGCCGTTGAGATACATGATCCTGACGCTAACAAAACTTTCAAGGTAAAAAACAAGCGTGTCAAGCACTACTGGGGAGAATCATTTGAGCGACAAAAAGAAAGTGTTACACTTTCAGATCCAGCTTAACGTTCGAGAAGTCAAGTCTGGCTGACGACTCTAAACTTAGCGCTCACAGGGAGGCAACCCATGCAATTTGTGTATATATTGGGATTTGGTGTGTTTTATTTTGTGTGTTTAATTTTTGCAGGTTTAGTCATTTCAAGATGGATGATGCTCTCGCAAATCTTCACAAGCAATTTCCTTCCCTCCCTCAAAAATCTCTGATGAATTTTACAAAGCTCGCTTAGAACGGATGAGATTACTGATGATCAAAGGTATTCCTACTGACATTCTTTGGTTAATTGAAGCACGGTTCGATTGGCAGGTGAGTTTTCTGACTCTTTTATTTCACATATGCCTGGTTTAGGAAAGAGCACATATGCTAAAAAGAGAGAGCCAAAAGAATGTGTTTGTTATAAATGTGCGCGCATTTTGTAATACTCGTTTTCGTTCTTTAGGAATGGTGTCCAATAACCGCGAAGATAAGATTAACTTCATTAGGGATGGCTTGAGTAAGGAGTCTTTAGATGACATATCTACAAATCTTGAGGCACATCCCAGTGGATGTGTGTATCATGAAATTCGCATGTTATATGCACAATTCCAAAAGGAAAGACAACTGTTAAGTCTCGGGAATCTGACTCAAAAAGACCCTGTTTGCCAATTTATAAGAAAATTGGATGGGAAGCTTGTCCCTGACGTATAGACGTCAATCAAGCCGTTACTTTTCTTGTAAATATTATATCTCTTTGTCTTTTCTTAATAATTGTGATTTGTTTTGTTGTTTTCTTTTATTTTCTCCGACAGGATCCAGACCTTTTTTACTATCACAATATTATTTCACAACTAATCGTCCTCTGGAAGATACTTGTGCTATTTTTACTCACCCTTTTCAGGTACTATAAATTCAGCCCGTCATTGCACTTTTGAAGGCATCCAGAGTTGAGAAAGAAATACATAAAAACATGGAAGCCACTTCAAGAAGACGAGTTGAAAACATCTGTGTGTTTTGCGGTAGTAGTGTTGGAACTAAACCACAATACGTAGAAGCAGCACATGAATTGGGTCGAGTCTTAGCTGCAAGGAATATGCACTTAATATATGGCGGAGGCAATCTTGGACTAATGAGGATCGTTTCAAAGGCTGTACAGGAAGGAGGTAGTCACGTTTTAGGAATCATCCCAAAACCCTTGGCAGAGGAAAATCTTATTGGATCATCAAACGGAGAGGAATTGATCGTGCCAGGTATGTTTGAATGACTGGTAGAAATGGTTAACCGTGCTGATGCTTTTATCGCTTTGGCAGGTGGCTTGGGTACATTGGAGGAAATTTTTATAGTTCTATCTTGGGCGAACCTGAACATACACCAGAAACCAATTGGACTGCTCAACGTTGATGGATTTTATGATTTTCTTTGTGTGTTTCTTGATGATACTCGGAGAAATGGGTTCGTGTCAAAACCTTTGAAAGAACTCATATTTACTGCCAGAACTGCTCCGGATCTAATAGACCAACTCTTAGCCAATGAACCACAATTTGACCCTATCCTTTCAAAGATAAATTGGTCCGAGGACGATCGTGGTAAGAGGCGTCGGATTAATCTGGATCTTAACCTTTAATTTCCTGTAGATTTTCAGCTAACCAGGTACGACCTTCTTAACTCTCCTTTTATTGGTTAAGACATTGGGGACAATGTCTCATTTAGGTTTGGGGGAGGAAATTAGTTGATTAGTACCTTGTTTTTAGTTTGTGTGTTGTTTTTATTTTTAGTCCAAATTTTTTCGAAAAATACAAAAAAATTGAAAAATTTTCAAAAATTACAAAAATTTTTCATTTTTTGTGTTTTTATTTTGACTAAAAAGGTTAAATCGGTAAGAGATAGCTGAGTAAGGAGTTTCCACTGCTGAGACGTATCTCAAACCATTTTTGAAACAAGTTAATTTTTGTTTATTTCATTTTGAATTATTTAATTTGTGAATTCTCCTTAACATTGACTAAAATGAATCTTCATATGCTCAATTGACAGATATTATCAACATACATAGTAACATACATACATGAGTTAAAATTGAAAAGTTTGTAATATTCAGTGCTCTAGTTTAATTGGAGAAAGCATCTATAAATGGCAATGGAGTTAAAAAAAAAAAAACGTCTGAGATTCGGGTTATTAAGTCTGAAAGGGTGTTTTAACACCTAGTGCCCTAAAACCAACTGGTTTGGGAGTCACTGGCCCAAAGCTCTTTACATGGATCGAAGATACTGCAAAAATATATATATATGAAGTCGGATTAATTAAGTCCGTAGGGGTGTCTTAACACCTGGTGCCCTAAAGCCAACTGGTTTGGGAGCCACCGACCCAACACTCGTTACATAGACATAAGGTATTGTATATAAATAAAAAATAGAGAAAATTCAAAGAAAAAAAGCAGAAAAATCCGAAAAATATTCCATTGCTGTAAAAAGGTGTGAATTCTGATAAAACTTTAGGATAAAAATATTATTCTCTTATCAACTGCACTTATGACTGTTGTGGGCAAAAATGAGTTCTTTAATATTTTGTTGGCTGTGTATATGGAGAATGGTAAATATAATCCGAGAATTTACTTATTCAGTAATTTAGAATGAAACAAAACAACTAGTAACTTGGAGTAGAAGTTTCACCTGATTAGTCACTAACTTCTTTATTCTCTTTTCTCTTGTCTTTTTGCTTTTGTGTGCATTAGTTTTATTATCTTTTTACTTTTGTAAAACGTTTGTGGGTATCGTTGCTGTAAGCCCTCACGAGACTATAACTCGTCCACTAGGGACACCTAGGGGTTTAAAGGCTTGTTGCATATGTTAAATGCAACCGTGATCCCTACGAAAGTGGCTTAGTTTAATTTTATTTTTATTTTGTTGTTTTGCTCGAGGACTAGCAAAATGTTAGGTTTGGGGGTGTGATGAGCGGAAAATATATCAATATTTACCGCCCCTTTAACTTAATATTTTATTTAGTTTCTCATGTTTGATGAACTTTTTGATGTGTTTTAGTTTATTTTGCAGATAAAATAATATCGGGTCTCAATGAAATCATTTAGGATGAAATATGGGTCAAATAAGGGCAATTATTGGACTTGATATATTAATTTTGGAGATTGGAAACTTGAAAGGGCGTTTTGACGAAGTGCAGTTTTGGGAATTCTAGTTTTGCGTATCTGTCGTATTTTGAGCATAACTGTTTACTCAGATATCTGATTGAGCTGATTCAAGTGCCAGAGTAAAGACGACTCAAAGATCTACAACTTTGAAAGGGAAAATATTTTCGAATTCGGAAGATGTCGTGACCGAAATTGATGAACCATACAGAATTGTGTGATGTGTAATTATTAAAGTCATTATCAATCATTTTCAAAGCAAAATATAAATTAATAAATAATTAATAAAAATTATCAAATCAACACCAAACAAGATAATCAATTAGTGGAGCAATTATGGATTTGGTGGAGTAATTAGTGGAGAAATTAATAATGGATTTGGTGGAGAATTTGATGGATGATTTGATATAGGCAAAATTTTGCCTATAAATACCAAGCCATTTCATTTGTAAAATTCATACTTTTTTTCTTTGAAATTCCTAATGAATAAATAAGAAGATTGTATCTTGTTTGTTTATTTACAGCTTCCAGTAATTAATTTCCGCTTTCGCACTTTCTTTTCTTTACTTTTCAGTTTTTACTTTCCGCAATTTACTTTTACGCACAAACCTTTTCTTTCTTTACTTTTGCAGTTTTTATTTTTCAAGCAATGAGGAGGTAACTCCCCTTTGCTGGGGTAAAAGGTAAAGCTTTTATTATTGCTATCTAGATTAATCTCCCCTAAATATAAAATATGAACTATTTAAAATCTGACTTAATGAGGATACTGCTATATTGGCCGGTTGGAAATTAATTATAAATTGGTTTTAACCTGACTAAGTATGGATACCGCCTGGTTGGTCGGTTGGTAATTAATTATTAATTTGACTTAATCCGGATACCGCCTATATGGCTGGTTGGTAATTATCACGCAAAGTTAATATATTAAATTAAGGGAGATATCTAAAATAGTAGTAATAAAAGTTGATCCTCTAACCCCCAGCATTTTCTTTTATTGTACTTTTACTTTATTTAATTTCAGTAATTTACTTTTCAGCATTTACTTTCAGTAATTTACTTTTTTTTTTTTTTACTTTTTACTTTTTACTTTTTTTACTTTTCAGCAATTTACTTTTCAGTATTTAATTTTCAGAATTTACTTTATGTCTTTTAATTTATTTAAATTTTTACTACCCGTAAATATGTGTCGTAACTAAGCTAGTTATCATCTGGGGTTGTGATGAAATCCAATATCACCGGTTTATAAGGGGTTAAATTATAGTTTGGGTAATATAAAGGTTTATTTATTGAGTCTTAATCTTAATGCTTTTTATTAACTGGCCATTAATAAAATTGAACTGGTAACTTAAAATGAACTAGACATAGGGATTTTAAGTTTAAGACCTAGACTCAATAGCCCACGATCTTCCTTGAGGATAGATAACCCTTTAATAGATTTCCTTACAGGATAGGAATATACCTGTCGGGCGGGGTAGCCATAATTGGAACTTAATCTTAATGAATCCAGGTAATTTGGTTGACATAGACATATGGTTCAATTGGGTTATACTGGATATTTGTAGTTGACCATCGGAACAGGCTTTTACATAATTTACTGTTCCAGGTTAATAAATCAATATTTTATCCAACTTTAAGATAACCACTTCATCTTTAAAATGATATTGGAAGAACTCACAACCCTAGATAGTTTTTAATACTGAATTTTCTTAAAACCTATTTTCGACAATTTTATTTACTTGCTTTTAAATTTAGAATCGTCACCATTTCAAATCAATCAATCAACTTGTTAGATACTAGTAATCATTTGATCTAATAAAATTAATAGATTAGATATTAAGTCCTCGTGGGATCGATATTTTTATACTACTTGAACGATACGTGCGCTTGCGTTATACGTGTGTGTTTACGCCGGTCACATCTTCGATCCATGTAACGAGCTTTGGGCCAGTGACTCCCAAATCTTCACAAGCAATTTTCTTCTCTCCTTTAAAAATCTATGATGGAACGGATGAGACTGCTGATGATCAAAGGTATTCCTACTGACATTCGTTGGATTATTGAAGCACGGGTCCGATTGGCAGGTGAGTCTTCCGACTCTTTTATTTCACATCTGCCTGGCTTAGGAAGGAGCACCTATGCTAAAAAAAGAAGAGCCAAAAGAATGTGTGTTTGTTATAAATGTGCTCGCATGTTTTGTAATACTCATTGTCATTCTTTAGGATGGTGTCTGATAACCGCGAAGATAAGATTAACTTCATTAGGGATGGCTTGAGTAAGGAGTATTTGGATGACATATCTAAAACTCTTGAGATGCATCCTGACCGGCGTAAACACACACGTATAACGCAAGCGCACGTATCGTTCAAGTAGTATAAAAATATCGATCCCACGAGGACTTAATTCCTACTGTTGTTATTAATTATTGAATCTATTTATTTACAAATATCTAATTAAAGGGAGAATAGAATTGATTGCTTGATTGATTTGGTTGATTGAAGATTTGCTAAATAAATAAAAAGATAAAAGAAAATACTAAGGAAAATAATAGACACAAAAATCTAAGGTTGTGATTTCTTTTAATATCATTTAAAAGATGAAGTGATTATTTTATGTTTGTGTAATAAATCAGTTTACTAACCTGGAACACTAAATTATGTAAAAGCCTCTTCCGATGGTCAATTACAAATACCCAGTATAACCCAATTAAACCATATTCCTATGTCAACCACATTACCTGGATTCATTAAGTCTAAGTTCCAATTATGGCTACCCCCGCCCGACAGGTTATATTCCTATCCTGTAAGGAAATCTATTAAAGGTTATCTATCCTCAAGGAAGATCGTGGGCTATTAAATCTAAGGCTGAAACCTAAAATCCCTATGTCTAGTTCATTTTAGATTTACCATATCAATCTTATTGGTGATCAGACAACAAGAAGCATTAAGCTTAAGACTTAATAAATAAACTTTTAAATTACCCAACTATAAAATAATCCCTTATAAACCGGTGATATTAAAAGTCATCACAACCCCTAATTAACTAACACATAACTAGGACTATAAAAATAAAATACATAAAATAAAATGACATAAGGTAAAATGCTGAAAAGTAAATTACAATAAAATAAAATGCTAAGGTAAAAGGAATTACTTTTACTACTACTAATTTAGATATCTCCCATAAAATAATATATAAACTTGTGTTAAATTTACCAACCGACCAGTCTGGCGGTATCCTTGATTAGTCAGGTTTAAAACAGATTAAAATTAAATTACCAACCGACCAATATAGCGGTATTCCTTATTAAGTCAATATTTTAAATAGTGAATATTATTTTTAAGGGAGATTAATCTAAATAGCAATAGTAGAAGAATTACCTTTCACCCTAGCTGAAAAAGTTACTTCAACATGGTGAATAGTAAAAACTGTAAAAAGTAAAAATTAAATTACTATTATTACAAAAAGTAATTAAAATAAATTACAAAACTAAAAATTAAAAACTAAAAAAAAAAAATTCTAGAGAGAGAAACTCTCTCTAGAGAGAGAAATCAAGAGAGAGAAAGGTATATTGAAATATGAGATTTCGCGCTGAATTTATAGGAAAAGTTTTTCACTGTTCCAGAACTGTTCGCGCGTCGCGGACGCTAAGGCGTTGCGCGTCGCGACGCTAAAATGTCGACGTGGCACAATGAGACGGCGACACGTAGCGAGGCGGCTAACTGTGCAACTGACACGTGTCAAGGCGGCTAATCTCAATTATTGTGATGACGTCATTGATGACGTGGCGCTGACGTGGCGAGGCGGCTGACTGTTGACTTGTCGGCACAATGGGATTGCGACACGTGGCGACACGTGTCAAGCTCTGATTGGTGAGGCTGACGTGGCACGTTGACTCTGTTGACCTTGTGACGTGTCTGATGACGTGGCTTGACACATGGCGAAGTTGACTCGTTGACCGATGACATGGCTGATGACGAGGCGACACGTGTCAAGTCTGAGTGTCGGCAGCATATGATGATGACACGTGGCACGGCGCACGTTAGCAGATCGGATGTGATGGTGACACGTGGCACGGCGCATTTTAGCAAAGTCAAACTTTTCAAATTGTTGACCCGTTGACCATGGCGCATTTTAGCAGAACCGGCACACGCTGGGCGTCGCGGCGCGCTGTGATTCAGCGTCGCGACGCGCAGAAGACGAAAATAACCCGGTTGACGCATTTTTGTCCGGTTTTGCCCCAAATTGCCTCCAGTGCTGTCCAAACTTTATTTATCTGCAAAATAACAATAAAACACATCAAAACGTTCATAAAACTCAAGAAACTATACAAAATATTAAGTTAAATGAGTGGGAAATAGTGATATAAATACCACTCATCACACCCCCAAACCTAACATTTTGCTAGTCCTCGAGCAAAATACAAAATAAAAATAACATAACAAAATTTAACTAAGCCATTTTCGTAGGGATCACGGTTGCATTTAGCATATGCAACAAGCCTTTAAAACCCCTAGGTGTCCCTAGTGGACGAGTGTAGTCTCGTGAGGGTTTACAGCAATGATACCCACAAACATTTTACAAAAGTAAAAAGGTATTAAAACTAATGCACACAAAAGCAAAAAGACAAGCGAAAAGAGAATAAAGAAAGTTAGTGACTAATCAGGTGAAAATTCTACTCCAAGTTATTAGTTGTTTTGTTTCTTTCTAAATTACCGAATAAGTAAATTCTCCGATTGTTTTTACCATTCTCCATATACACAGCCAACAAAATATTAATCAACTCATTTTTGCCCACAACAGTCATAAGTGCAGTTGATAAGAGAGTAATATTTTTGTCCTAAAGTTCTATCAGATTTCACACCTTTTTGTAGCAATGGAATAATTTTCTGATTTTTCTGATTTTTTCTTTGATTTTTTTTTTTCTATTTTTTATTTATATACAATACCTTCCGTCTATGTAGCGAGCTTTGGGTCGGTGGCTCCCAAACCAGTTGGCTTTAGGGCACCAGGTGTTAAGACACCCCTACGAACTTAATTACTCAGACTTCAGATAAATATGTATTTTTGCAGCATCTTCGATCCATGTAACGAGCTTTGGGCCAATGACTCCCAAACCAGTTGGTTTTAGGGCACTAGGTATTAAAATACCCTTACAGACTTAATAACTCGGATCTCGGACTTTTTTTTTTTTTTTTTTTTTTTTTTTTTTTTTTTTTTACTCCATCACTATTTAGAGATGCTTCCTCCAATTAAACTATAGCACGGAATATTACAAATTTTTCAATTTTAGCTCATGTCCGTATGTTTCCATGTAAGTTCATAATACCTGTCAACTGAACATAAGAAGATCCATTTTAGTCAGTGTTAAGGAGAATTCACAAATAAATAATTCAAAATGAAATAAACAAAATTAACTTATTTCGAAATAGGTTTGAGATACGTCTCAGGAGTGGAAATTCCTTACTCGGCTATCTCTTACCAATTCACACCTTTTTTAGTCAAAATAAAAACACAAAAATGCAAAATATTTTTGTAATTTTGAAAATTTTTCAATTTTTTTGTATTTTTCGCAAAATTTTGGACTAAAAATAAAAATAACATACAAACTAAAAACAAGATATTAATCAAGTAAATCCCTCCCCCAAACCTAAATGAGACATTGTCCCCAATGTCTTAGACAGTAAAAGGAGAGTTAAGAAGGTCGTACCTGGTTAGCTGAAATCTACAGGAAATTAAAGGTTAAGATCCAGATTAATTCGACGCCTCTTACCACGATCGTCCTCGGACCATTTTATCTTTGAAAGGAGAGGGTCAACTTGTGGTTCATAAGCTACGAGTTGGTCAATTAGATCCGGAGCAGTTCTGGCAGTAAAGAGAAGTTCTTTCATAGGTTTTGACACGAACCCATTTCTCCGAGCATCATCAAGAAACACACAAAGAAAATCATAAAATCCATCAACGTTAAGCAGACCAATTGGTTTCTGGTGTATGTTCAGGTTCGCCCAAGATAGTACAATAAAAATTTCCTCCAATGTACCCAAGCCACCTGGCAAAGCGATAAAAGCATCAGCACGGTTAATCATTTCTACCAGTCGTTTAGACATACCTGGCACGATTAGTTCCTCGCCGTTTGATGATCCAATAAGATTTGCCTCTGCCAAGGGTTTTGGTATTATTCCCAAAACGTTACTGCCTCCTTCCTGTACAGCCTTTGAAACGATCCCCATAAGTCCGAGATTGCCTCCGCCATATATTAAGTGCATATTTCTTGCGGCTAAAACTCGACCCAATTCCTGTGCTGCTTCTATGTATTGTGGTTTAGTACCAACAGTACTACCGCAAAACACACAAATGTTTTCAACTCGTCTTCTTGAAGTGGCTTCCATTTTTTATGTATTTTTCTTTCTTGACTCTGAATACCTTCAAAAGTGCAATGACGGGCTGAATTTATAGTACCTGAAAAAGGGTGAGTAATAATAGCAGAAGTATCTTCCAGAGGACGTTTGTTAGCTAAACAACAAAACAAATCGTGAAAGGTCAAAAAGTCTGGATCCTGTCTATGAAAATAAAGATAATTACAAAAGAAAAGCGAATCAAAGCAATAATTAAGGCAACGGAATTGTGTATGCAATACGCCACTCGCATAGTATAAATTCATTAGGATGTGTCTCAAGACTTAATTCTTTACTCAGCCATCACAAATGAATTAGCTCTCTTCTCTTTTTTGATTGACAAAACACAATTCCTACTGTATTAAAATGCTCCGCTTGTGCTTTTCCCTACAAAAATAACACACAAAATTAAAAAGTTCACACTATGTATACAGAAAAGGGTTTAGAAGATAATACATAGTCAGCTGAAATTTTACAGGAAAAATTACCGATTAAGAGTTTTGTCCAAATTACGGTTCTTACCACAATTGCTATTTGACCATTTTCATTAAAAATTTTTGGCAGAATCACTTCTAAAATCTCAATCTCAAAATTTCCCCAAAATTTACCTTAAAAAATTATCACCAATCAAATCCCAACTTTGGTATTTTTCAGAAAAATCCGACAGAGTCTCCCCTGAATTTTTGATTATCCAATACAACCTAAATCTACCAAATGCCACAACCAAACTCCAAATATCAAACTCAATTTCTTCCGCCCCAATTACTACGAATCAAATTCAACCATCCAACACTTCGTAATTCAAAATTCACAACCAATCACAATTCAATTTTTCAATTTACCCATTACCAAATCAATTTTTTTATCAAATCATTACCGTAATTTTTGATTTTGGCAGTGAAGGATACGGATCGGTTTGGATTTGTGTTTGATTTCTGGTCGTTGGTTGTTGGACGGCAGTGATGGTCACGGCTTCTCTTGGTTCTGGTTGTGTGTCTCGGCTGTGGTGGGTTCGCGGCTGGGCTGATTTGTCTCAGTTTGGTGGCAGGTGATGGCTTCTGGTTTCGGCTACTGTTTGGATGGTGATGGCTCGGTGTGGTTGATGATGATGGCTCGGTGGCTCGCGGTTAGTCACGGCAGATCTGGCTCGGTTTTGACTCGGCGAAGGAAGTGTTTGGTGGCTCGCGATGGTTTGTTCTTGTTGCGGTTGTGGTCAGTTTGGATCTCGGTTTGATGATGGCTGATGGATCTTGGTTTTGTTTGTTCTCGGTGAGTGGTTGCGGTTTGGGCGATGAGGGCTAGGCAGTGGCGGTTTCGGCTAGGGTTTCTGGTTGGCCGGCTCGGTGATTGTGTTTTGAGGAAGAAGAAGAAGTGAAAAGTGAAAGGAGATGCTGCCAGTGCCCTGCTTATGTCTCTGATTTCGAGTCAGCGTCGCGACGCTGAATATTTTTTTTTTTTTTTTTTTTTTTTTTTTTTTTTTGGCAAAACCATGTCTTGCGACAGATAAATCCATAGGGACGCGTCCCAAAAGCTGACTTCTTACTCGGCCGGCTTTTCTGGATTGACTTTGTTTCTTCGTGATTTTGTCAAATTTTTATTTTGAAAATCCCGCTTGCACTGGCCTCTTTTTGTCCTGAAAAATTCCGTTTTATTTTTCCTGCAAAACTAACACACAAAATAAAGTTCACACAAAATATGAAAAATAAATCACAACAAATTGCATGGGTTGCCTCCCTGCTAGCGCTAAATTTTTCGTCTTCAGCCAGACGTGACTGAAATTTATCTGTTAAGGAGGTTTCAGTGTCGTTTTGGATGTCCTATCAAAGACAATCCCGTGAGCGTTGCTTTTAAAGGGTCTCTTCCAACGGTAAAGTGGTAAAAAGAATTTTGTCTTATTCAATGATCGTTCCACCTTTTTAATCTTTGTTGCTCCAGTAGTACCTGAAAAGAAAGAAAGAAAATTAGGAGGTCTCGTATGGTGTTTGACTTGGAATGGAAGTTCCATTCTGTCAAACTTCTGGGTGATATCTTTGATTTGTACTCCCCAATACAGCGATGTTTTTCCTGAATGCTCTGGATCTTTATTAAGTTCAGATATTTGCTCCTCCATTTGCTCTGCTTCTTGCTCCACCTTTTCTTCATAGATGTATTTGAAAATTTCTGCATTCAGCTCTTCATCTGTCATCTGTGAAATACATGTTTCAAAATTTTCAACCTGAAAAGAAATGTTAGATTTTAGGTCTTCATCCTCTGATCTGGTTGAAATGATTAGCTCAGGTAGATCTTCATCAAACATTTGTGCAATGGAATCTCCAAGATCTTCATTTTGAGGATACAAAATTCCATCCTCAATTTTTGATGCAGTTGGTACAAATATTTCAGCTTCATCCTCGTCAGAATCTGAATAATAGAAATCAAATCGAGACTTTGCCGGTTCAAGTTCCTGAACTGATACCTCTGGTTGTTGATACTGCTCAGCCTCCTGGTCTGTTGAAGTGTCATTGTGAAATGATTGGTAATTGAAGGCTTCATCAGTGTCATCTGGAAATGGTTCTTGAAGTATATAGTTCTGGTTTTCTGTGAATTGTCTGATCTGATTTGTCATTCTCTGTATGGATTCTGTTTGACTCTGAATTTGTGCATCAAATTGAGCTGCTTGTTCTTTGAATATGTGAATCAATTGATCTTCCTCGGATGGTTCTGGTTGTTGGTAAGGATCGAAGGAAGATGGTGGATAAGATGAAAAATGTGGTTCTGTGAAATGTGATGGTTCTTCGTACCATGAAGGATCTTGATAGTTCTGCCACCCTGGATAGTAGTTGTATTCGCAATAATCGCTTGGGTGGTCACCATTACATATGTCACATCTCCACATTGAGTTCTGTTGAACAAATGTAGTGTTGCTTGGTTCTGGCATCCAGTGATAATCATTGGGCTCGACAACAGGCCTCAGAAAACCGGACTGTTGCTCCCAGATGTGGGGTGTATTTTCTTGTAAAGCACGTAATCTTTCAATCTCCCAGTAATGTTCCATTTTTAAGTCACCTGAAATCAAAAGAAAGAAATAAAAAATTACAGATAAAAATAAAGAAAATTAGATATAAGTAAATTAGATAGCTTCAAAATTAACAACTCAAGAAATATAAGTCCCCGGCAACGGCGCCAAAAACTTGACCGGCGTAAACACACACGTATAACGCAAGCGCACGTATCGTTCAAGTAGTATAAAAATATCGATCCCACGAGGACTTAATTCCTACTGTTGTTATTAATTATTGAATCTATTTATTTACAAATATCTAATTAAAGGGAGAATAGAATTGATTGCTTGATTGATTTGGTTGATTGAAGATTTGCTAATAAATAAAAAGATAAAAGAAAATACTAAGGAAAATAATAGACACAAAAATCTAAGGTTGTGATTTCTTTTAATATCATTTAAAAGATGAAGTGATTATTTTATGTTTGTGTAATAAATCAGTTTACTAACCTGGAACACTAAATTATGTAAAAGCCTCTTCCGATGGTCAATTACAAATACCCAGTATAACCCAATTAAACCATATTCCTATGTCAACCACATTACCTGGATTCATTAAGTCTAAGTTCCAATTATGGCTACCCCCGCCCGACATGTATATTCCTATCCTGTAAGGAAATCTATTAAAGGGTTATCTATCCTCAAGGAAGATCGTGGGCTATTAAATCTAAGGCTGAAACCTAAAATCCCTATGTCTAGTTCATTTTAGATTTACCATATCAATCTTATTGGTGATCTGACAACAAGAAGCATTAAGCTTAAGACTTAATAAATAAACTTTTAAATTACCCAACTATAAAATAATCCCTTATAAACCGGTGATATTAAAAGTCATCACAACCCCTAATTAACTAACACATAACTAGGACTATAAAAATAAAATACATAAAATAAAATGACATAAGGTAAAATGCTGAAAAGTAAATTACAATAAAATAAAATGCTAAGGTAAAAGGAATTACTTTTACTACTACTAATTTAGATATCTCCCATAAAATAATATATAAACTTGTGTTAAATTTACCAACCGACCAGTCTGGCGGTATCCTTGATTAGTCAGGTTTAAAACAGATTAAAATTAAATTACCAACCGACCAATATAGCGGTATTCCTTATTAAGTCAATATTTTAAATAGTGAATATATTATTTTTAAGGGAGATTAATCTAAATAGCAATAGTAGAAGAATTACCTTTCACCCTAGCTGAAAAAGTTACTTCAACATGGTGAATAGTAAAAACTGTAAAAAGTAAAAATTAAATTACTATTATTACAAAAGTAATTAAAATAAATTACAAAACTAAAAATTAAAAACTAAAAAAAATAAAAATTCTAGAGAGAGAAACTCTCTCTAGAGAGAGAAATCAAGAGAGAGAAAGGTATATTGAAATATGAGATTTCGCGCTGAATTTATAGGAAAAGTTTTTCACTGTTCCAGAACTGTTCGCGCGTCGCGACGCTAAGGCGTTGCGCGTCGCGACGCTAAAATGTCGACGTGGCACAATGAGACGGCGACACGTAGCGAGGCGGCTAACTGTGCAACTGACACGTGTCAAGGCGGCTAATTCTCAATTATTGTGATGACGTCATTGATGACGTGGCGAGGCGGCTGACTGTTGACTTGTCGGCACAATGGGATTGCGACACGTGGCGACACGTGTCAAGCTCTGATTGGTGAGGCTGACGTGGCACGTTGACTCTGTTGACCTTGTGACGTGTCTGATGACGTGGCTTGACACATGGCGAAGTTGACTCGTTGACCGATGACATGGCTGATGACGAGGCGACACGTGTCAAGTCTGAGTGTCGGCAGCATATGATGATGACACGTGGCACGGCGCACGTTAGCAGATCGGATGTGATGGTGACACGTGGCACGGCGCATTTTAGCAAAGTCAAACTTTTCAAATTGTTGACCCGTTGACCATGGCGCATTTTAGCAGAACCGGCACACGCTGGGCGTCGCGGCGCGCTGTGATTCAGCGTCGCGACGCGCAGAAGACGAAAATAACCCGGTTGACGCATTTTTGTCCGGTTTTGCCCCAAATTGCCTCCAGTGCTGTCCAAACTTTATTTATCTGCAAAATAACAATAAAACACATCAAAACGTTCATAAAACTCAAGAAACTATACAAAATATTAAGTTAAATGAGTGGGAAATAGTGATATAAATACCACTCATCACATCCCAGTGGATATGTGTATCACGAGATTCGTGTGTTATACGCACAATTCCAAAAGGAAAGACAATTGTTAAGTCTCGGGAATCTGACTCTAAAAGACCCTGTTTGCCAATTTATAAGAAAATTGGATGGGAAGCTTGTCCCTGACGCATAGACGTCAATCAAGCCACTAATTTTCTTGTACATATTATATCTCTTTGTCTTTTCCAGATAATTGTGATTTGTTTTATTGTTTTCTTTTAATTTCTCCGACAGGATCCAGACCTTTTTGACTATCACGATTTATTTTACTGTTAAACTAATAATTGTCATTTGGCAGGTACTAGTGCTATTATTTTACTCACCCTTTTCAGGTGTTATAAATTCAACTCATCATTGCAATTTTGAAGACATTCAGAATAAAACATGGAAGCCACTTCAAGAAGACGAGTTGAAAACATCTGTGTGTTTTGCGGTACTAGTGTTGGTGTTAAGCCACAATACGTAGAAGCAGCACAGGAATTGGGTCGAGTCTTAGCTGTAAGGAATATGCACTTAGTATATGGCGGTGGCAATCTTGGACTTATGGGGATCGTTTCAAAAGCCGTACAGGAAGGAGGCAGTCATGTCTTCGGAATCATCCCAAAACCCTTGGCGTAGGTAAATTTTATTGAACCATCAAATGGAGAGGAACTGATCGTGCCAGGTATGTCTGAACGATTGGTAGATATGATTAACCGTGTTGATGGTTTTATTGCTTTGCTAGGTGGCTTGGGCACATTGGAGGAAATTTTTATAGTGCTATATGTTGGGATTGGTGCTCAGAGCGCCAATCCGGACCGTATTTATGACTGATTCATGAATACGAACATCCCCTTATTCCATAATATTAGTTATTTATGGTGCACCTCTTGTTCTTATATACGTATTCGATCTGATCACGATTAGATTGAAACTAAATGTGGTTTAGTGATTGTATATATTAGACAAAGGCCCGATAATATATAATGCAGTACACAGTTACAAAGTTAGTTTGTAATTGACATTGGGAAGTGTCACTGCTATATGAATATTATCAAACATAGTTCCTGGTCAAGATTTGCTAACACAGGTCGGTTAGTCAAATTCGTTGAGACCAGTACATGTCGTATATCGAGACTTGGTCCGATGGTTTATCCCAATGAACCATGAGTCTAGAGAGACTCGTATAGACGTGTAGGTGTTTATAATGGATAAACACTGAACGGCTCACCGAAGATTCTTAATGGATGGTACACCAACGTCAATAAGAATCTTCTCGGGTTGAGTAGCATAGTGGTCCTTCGACTTGAGACACCACTGTGGATGTATGAGACATCCTCCACACTTAGATGGCAGTCACGTCACCGATCTATTTAGATCAGACCTCCGTCTGTTCGTTGGGTGTGGATCGATCCTCAGAATATCCTGTGTGTGTCAAGATAGGATCCGTCAGTTCTGTGTACAGAGCATATGTAGTCCATATATATTTAGCAGTCTGTTAAATCTGTGGCCACAGTATACATCGGAAGTAAGTTCCGAGTGTTATTTAGAGATTGCTAATAGATACGTCGACGAGATAATACCTATAGATATTTGACGTTTACATTTATATCTCTGGGATTATCTGGATACCTGTGACGGAGGGATTATACGTATGCAATGACCTCGACCTGTATGATTCATCTCGTTTATCTGTGATCGTCATAATCTACGGGTGGATAGATTATGCACATGAAATTGGATTTCATGACGGATATACCTGAATCTAGAGAGTCTCAATAATGAAACATACTCGTAGAGCACTAGAGCAACATTTATGAATAATGATGATTATTTATAAATCGTTTAATCGTTAAACGAAAATACATGCGAACGGGCCGAACCGTCATTTCCTAATTAATGTGTATTTATATTTAATATATGATATTATTAAATAAACATTAATAAATAGTCTAATAAAGGTATTTGACATATATCATTAATATATGTATTTGAGATATTTAAAGTAAATATAATACATATATTTGATATATGTATTTAATTAATTATTTAATTATTTAATTGTTAAATGATTAATATAATTAAAATATAAATATATCACCAAATGATAAAGTTAGGAAATGATTATAAGTTGCAATTGTTGACTTATACATTAAAGGAAAAGGTTGTCAAATGATTTTGACTTCTTAAGATATTTGTTCAAAATTGTTTGAAAAATTAAAATGTCTTTCTCCTTTATTTTTGATTAAATTCGGCCATGACCTTGAAAATATATAAGAGATATATTTTCTTAGTTGCATTTGTTGACTTTATATTAATATCTTTAAAAGGTTTTAGATATTTATTAAAGTTGATCAAATGAAATTGAAATGGAAATGAAATTATAAACTGTACAAGTCTAGGTGAATTTCGGCCAAGGCATTGTTTGTGCAAGTATATATTGTTTTTCATTTCATTTCATTCTTAACCTAATACACTTTAAAGAAAAAACTCCATTAATGGAAGCAAAGTAAGCTTGTGAGAAAGAAAGAAGAAATCAAAGAAAGCTTGGATTTTAGTGAGTTTTTCCAACTTGCTATTAGAAAGGAAAATGTTCCTTAGGATCTAGGCTTTAACATATGATGTTATTAGGTTATTTCTTTCTTTATTCCTTGTGTTTTGTTGATGGAAGTTTTGATGGAAGTGTTGAGCATGTATGATGAAGGAAGGTTGTGACTATTGTAGTTATAAGCTTTCTTTTAAGGTTTTGGAAACCATGTTGCTAATCTAGAGTTGTTGACCCACTCTTAGATGACCTAGATTTGATCTTGAGTTGTTTCATTGTGTTGAGACTTTGAATGGATGGAAGAAACACATGATTGAAGTATTGTATTTAACCAATTTGGTCTAATTTGTCCAATTTGAGGAAATTGAAAAATTAGGGTTCTTGACCAATTCCAAATTTGGGGCTTTTCATATATTGTGTATTTGGATGTTTATATGATGCATATAAAGTTTCATGTTCATTGGATTACATCTTGATGTGTTTTGATGCATGAAATGACAAAATGCACAAGTTGCCCACCTTTGGGAGACATTCGGCCAAATGATGACTTTTGGGGATTTTTGGTGCTTTTGGTGTTTTGATGTTTTGAACATGCTAAGTTCATCTTATAAATGATTTAGAATCATTCAAAATTGATTAGATCAATTTCGGACTAAAATGGACAAAATACCAATATAAGGGCAATTTGGTAAATTCACTTAAATATTATTTATTTGAATTTTATTTCATAATTTGATTATTGGATAATTAAATAAATATGTTTATTTAATTAATCTGGGAAAAAGTTTTGAAATCGGAAAATACGATTTTCCACCGCTTCCGCTGCGTTACCGGATTCTGCCGCTAATCTTTCTTTTATATAATAGTTATATAATGGAAATTACTTACACACCTCGGAGGTATAAGTAAAAGTTTATCGTTTATTCTGTTTAATAGAATATTGTATTCTATTTAATAGAATATCTTCCTACGATTCTAAGTAATAAAATCATTTTATTACTTGGTGTGTAACATCAGATGTTAACTATTGTAGAAAACACTTGACTTATTGAAGTCAAATGTGAGAATGATAAATTATAAATGGAACTATGTAATTAATAAGATGAAACAACCCTTATACATCTTCCGTGCAAGTCCAATAGGATAACAGAATCATTCACGAGTATTTGATACTTAATGGTTCCGTTGTTTTCTTAATGAAGAAAAATTATCCTATGACTTTTAATGGAAGCGATATTTGATATCGATTCTGGAAGTTCACCATTGAACCATAGATCTAAGATTGTTCATAGCTTACTACGATCAAGTTTTGAACTTGATTACGCTTTCATTATGAATTAGTTCATGATATGTGCTAATTGTTTGCACAACGGAAGCAATGTGAGCTTATTAAAGGTTTGACCTTTATAATATGACAGTGAGAAATGTTATACTCAGCAATCTATTGTAGATTCTGAGAAAACTTATCTCTTGTCACACTAATTGAACAATTAAGATATATTGGTTGATGTTGACATTAAACTGTATATTTTAGCTAAAGAATGCAAAGTGGCGTTTTTGGATGACTTATTCAGATAAGAGATCAGTTGTGATTTCCTTATTTGAAGACTTCATTCTGAAATGGCCCTAGAGTTTGTGTTCTGCTGAGATCGCAGTTTAGTGTGCTAGCTTATAGAGCCTATTGTAGACTCGGATAAGTCTTCTAGAAGTTTGTGTTCTCTATTTTTGATATCGTCAGATTGTCTGATCTTGTCAAAGTATATAGAATACATATGTGATTAGAAGGGTTAGTGGGAGCGTACATATTACTTTCTAGTGTTATATATCTTAACGACATTGTCATTATTATAGTAATAATGAGATGTTTATGAGGTAAAAGATTTACCTAAGTCTTATTTACTCCGTGATAAAAGTGGGAGTAGTCTCTGTTATATTTGATATAAAGTTTTATATATGATATGAAACTTGGAGACTTGTGAGATACCCCTATTAGTCGTACATTAGATATGATCTAATGAAGGACATAACAAGGCTATCTGTATGACAGTTAGTATAACTGTTCCACAGTTATTGTATGTCTTATACATAGTATTCATCTTTCATAAATGATGATTCCTTTTTCGAAAGAGATATTGATTAGAATGTCTAAACAATATTATGTATCATTTGATGATGACATAGTGAATACTTTATTATATGCGATTATCGATGTCGATTTAATCGTAATTGTTACGAGTTATTTTGACATCTTATAGACCATATGATGGATCTTGAAACACGTTCTTTGTGATCTTTGAGATATTAAGAATGAGTTTCTAATTCATGGAGAATACAGTCTGCAACCATTAGGGTCATATTAGTTTTGAGACTAATTATGACGTTAGACAGTCTACGTCATAAAGAGTCACAAATAATGCAGTGGGAGTGTCACGAAGGATTCTACTATTTAGTGGAATCAAATGCAACTTTTGAAGTATTGACTTATGAAGTTGCATAGTGACCTTTTAAATTAGAAGTTTTTTGAATTGTTATTGTGCTTGCGGTTGTCCACATAGTATTTTGGATTTGATCCCTAAATACTTGGACAACTCAGTAGCTATAGCACAATACTGATGTAGGATCCATTTCATATTAATGTATAATTTAGATTCTACAAAATATGAATGATGTTGACTATGGGAAACGGTGGAGTTTGTTTGACAAACTCAATATGTCATAGCGGACTTTTTTTTGTTGCCTACCTCTTAAGTACTGGGTGAGCTTTTGAGGGCCATGTGCATACGATGCACATTGAGACGTGTATATGATACCATGGATTGGCACTAGAGCAAGTGGGAGAAATTGTTGGGGTTGGTGCTCAGAGCGCCAATCCGGACCGTATTTATGACTGATTCATGAATACGAACATCCCCTTATTCCATAATATTAGTTATTTATGGTTGCACCTCTTGTTCTTATATACGTATTCGATCTGATCACAATTAGATTGAAACTAAATGTGGTTTATTGATATGTATATATATTAGACAAAGGCCCGATAATATATAATGCAGTACACAGTTACAAAGTTAGTTTGTAATTGACATTGGGAAGTGTCACTGCTATATGAATATTATCAAACATAGTTCCTGGTCAAGATTTGCTAACACGGGTCGGTTAGTCAAATCCGTTGAGACCAGTATATGTCGTATATCGAGACTTGGTCCGATGGTTTATCCCAATGAACCATGAGTCTAGGGAGACTCGTATAGACGTGTAGGTGTTTATAATGGATAAACACTGAACGGCTCACCGAAGATTCTTAATGGATGGTACACACCAACGTCAATAAGAATCTTCTCGGGTTGAGTAGCATAGTGGTCCTTCGACTTGAGACACCACTGTGGATGTATGAGACATCCTCCACACTTAGATGGCAGTCACGTCACCGATCTATTTAGATCAGACCTCCGCCTGTTCGTTGGGTGTGGATCGATCCTCAGGATATCCTGTGCGTGTCAAGATAGGATCCGTCAGTTCTGTGTACAGAGCATAGGTAGTCCATATATATTTAGCAGTCTATTAAATCTGTGACCACAGTATACATCGGAAGTAAGTTCCGAGTGTTATTTAGAGATTGCTAATAGATACATCGACGAGATAATACCTATAGAGATTTGACGTTTACATCTATATCTCTGGGATTATCTGGATACCTGTGACGGAGGGATTATACGTATGCAATGACCTCGACCTGTATGATTCAGCTCGTTTATCCGTGATCGTCATAATCTACGGGTGGATAGATTATGCACATGAAATTGGATTTCATGACGGATATACCTGAATCTAGAGAGTCTCAATAATGAAACATACTCGTAGAGCACTAGAGCAACATTTATGAATAATGATGATTATTTATAAATCGTTTAATCGTTAAACGAAAAATACATGCGAACGGGCCGAACCGTCATTTCCTAATTAATGTGTATTTGTATTTAATATATGATATTATTAAATACACATAATAAATAGTCAAATAAAGGTATTTGACATATATCATTAATATATGTATTTGAGATATTTAAAGTAATATAATACATATATTTGATATATTTGAATTTAATTAATTATTTAATTATTTAATTGTTAAATGATTAATATAATTAAAATATAAATATATCACAAAATGATAAAGTTAGGAAATGATTATAAGTTGCAATTGTTGACTTATACATTAAAGGAAAAGGTTGTCAAATTGATTTTGACTTCTTAAGATATTTGTTCAAAATTGTTTGAAAAATTAAAATGTCTTTCTCCTTTATTTTTGATTAAATTCGGCCATGACCTTGAAAATATATGATATATTTTCTTAGTTGCATTTGTTGACTTTATATTAATATCTTTAAAAGGTTTTAGATATTTATTAAAGTTGATCCAATGAAAATGAAATGGAAATGAAATTTATAAACTTGTACAAGTCTAGGTGAATTTCGGCCAAGGCATTGTTTGTGCAAGTATATATTTTTTTTCATTTCATTTCATTCTTAACCTAATACACTTTAAAGAAAAAACTCCATTAATGGAAGCAAAGGAAGCTTGTGAGAAAGAAAGAAGAAATCAAAGAAAGCTTGGATTTTGGTGAGTTTTTCCAACTTGCTATTAGAAATGAAAATGTTCCTTAGGATCTAGGATTTAACATATGATGTTCTTAGGTTATTTCTTTCTTTATTCCTTGTGTTTTTGTTGATGGAAGTTTTGATGGAAGTGTTGAGCATGTATGATGAAGGAAGGTTGTGACTATTGTAGTTATAAGCTTTCTTTTAAGGTTTTGGAAACCATGTTGCTAATCTAGAGTTGTTGAACCACTCTTAGATGAACTAGATTTGATCTTAAGTTGTTTCATTGTGTTGAGACTTTGAATGGATGGAAGAAACATGATTGAAGTATTGTATTTAACCAATTTGGTCTAATTTGTCCAATTTGAGGAAATTGAAAAATTATGGTTCTTGACCAATTCCAAATTTGGGGCTTTTCATATATGTTGTGTATTTGGATGTGTATATGATGCATATAAAGTTTCATGTTCATTGGATTACATCTTGATGTGTTTTGATGCATGAAATGACAAAATGCACAAGTTGCCCACCTTTGGGAGGCATTCGGCCAAATGATGACTTTTGGGGATTTTTGGTGCTTTTGGTGTTTTGATGTTTTGAACATGCTAATTTCATCTTAGAAATGATTTAGAATCATTCAAAATTGATTAGATCAATTTCGGACTAAAATAGACAAAATACCAATATAAGGGCAATTTGGTAAATTCACTTAAATATGATTATTTGAATTTTATTTCATAATTTGATTATTGGATAATTAATAAATATGTTTATTTAATTAATCCGAGAAAAAGTTTTGAAATCGGAAAATACGATTTTCCACCGCTTCCGCTGCGTTACCGGATTCTGCCCCTAAAAACCCCTACACTATCTTGGGCGAACTTGAACATACACCAGAAACCGCTTGGACTGTACAACATTGAAGGATTTTATGATTTTCTTTGTGTGTTTCTTGATGATGCTCGAAGAAATGGGTTCGTGTCAAAACCTATGAAAGAACTCCTATTTACTGTCAGAACTGCTCCGGATCTAATTGACCAAATCTTAGCCTATGAACCACAAGTTGACCCTATCCTTTCAAAGATAAATTGGTCCGAGGACGATCGTGGTAAGAGGCGTCGTGTTAATCTAGATCTTAACCGTTAACTTTTCGTGTAGAATTTCAGCTAAGCAGATACTATCTTCTAAACTCTTCTTCTATTGTTTAAGACATTGGGGACAATGTCTCATTTAGGTTCTGGGGAGGGAATTAGTTGATTAGTATATTCTTTTTAGTTGTGTGTTGTTTTTATTTTTAGTTCAAAATTTTCGAAAAATACAAAAAAAAATTGACAAATTTTCAAAAATTACAAAAATGTTTTGTGTTTTTGTGTTTTTATTTTGACTAAAAAGGTGAAATTGGTAAGAGATAGCTGAGTAAGGAGTTTCCACTCCTGAGACGTATCTCAAACGTATTTCGAAACAAGTTAATTTTTGTTTATTTCATGTTAAATTATTTAATTTGTAAATTCTCTATAAAAAGGACTAAAATGGATCTTCATATGCTCAGTTAGCAGATATTATCAACATGCATTGTAACATACGGACATGAGCTATAATTGTAAAGTTTGTAATATTCAGTGCTCTAGTTTAATTGGAGGAAGCATCTCAGAAAGTGATGGAGTAAAAAAATAATAATAACAAATCTGAGATCCGAGTTATTAAGTCTGTAATGGTGTTTTAACACCTAGTGCCCGAAAACCAACTGGTTTGGGAGTCACTGGCCCAAAGCTCGCTACATGGATCAAAGATGTTGCAAAAATATATATATCTAAAGTCTGAGTAATTAAGTCTGTAGGGGTGTCTTAACACCTGGTGCCCTAAAGCCAACTGGTTTGGGAGTCATCGACCTAACACTCGCTACATAGACGAAAGGTATTGTATATAAATAAAAACAAAATCTAAAATCAAAGAAAAAATCAGAAAAATTATTCCATTGCCATAAAAAATGTGTGAAATCTGATAGAACTTTAGGACAAAAATATTACTCTCTTATCAACTACACTTGTGACTGTTGTGGGCAAAAATGAGATTGATTAATACTTTGTTGGCTGTGTATATGGAGAATAGTAAATATAATCGGAGAATTTACTTATTCGGTAATTTAGAAAGAAACAAAACAACTAGTAACTTGCAGTAGAAGTTTCACCTGATTAGTCACTAACTTTCTTTATTCTCTTTTCTCTTGTCTTTTTGCTTTTGTGTGCATTAGTTTTACTACCTTTTTACTTTTGTAAAATGTTTGTGGGTATCATTGCTGTAAACCCTCATGAGCCTACAACCCATCAACTAGGGACACCTAGGGGTTTAAAGGCTTGTTGCATACGCTAAATGCAACCGTGATTCCTACAAAAGTGGCTTAGTTTAATTTTGTTGTTGTTGTTTTGCTCGAGGACTAGCAAAATGTTAGGTTTGGGGGTGTGATGAGCGGAAAATATATCAATATTTACCGCTCATTTAACATAATATTTTGTTTAGTTTCACGGGTTTAATGAACGTTTTGATGTGTTTTAGTTTAATTTGCAGATAAAATAATATCGGGTCTCAATGAAATCATTTAAGACGAAATATGGGTCAAATAAGGGCAATTATTGGACTTGATATTTTAATTTTGGAGATTGGAAACTTGAAAGGGCGTTTTTGACAAAGTACAGTTTTGGAAATTCCAATTTTGCGCATCTGTCATATTTTGGTAATAACGTTTTACTCCAATATCGGATTGAGCTGATTTAAGTGCCAGATTAAAGAAGACTCAAAGATCTACAACTTTGAAAGACAAAATATTTTCGAATTATGAAGATTTCATGACCGAAATTGATGAACCATCCAGAAGTGTATTGTGTGTAATTATTAAAGTCATTTTCAATCAATTTCAAGCAAAAAAACAATTAATAAATAAATAAATAATAAAATTATCAAATCATCACCAAACATGATAAGCAATTAGTGGAGCAATTAATAATGGATTTGGTGGAGTAATTAGTGGAGAAATTAATAATGGATTTGGTGGAGAATTTGATGGATGATTTGATGGAGGCAAAATTTTGCCTATAAATACCAAGCCATTTCATTTGTAAAATTCATACTTTCTTCTTTGAAATTCCTAAAAAATAAATAAGAGGATTGTATCTTGTTTATTTATTTACAGCTTTCAGTAATTAATTTCCGCTTTCGCACTTTCTTTTCATTGTTTTTCAGTTTTTACTTTCCGCTATTTACTTTTACGCACAATCATTTCCTTTCTTTGCTTTTGCAGTTTTTATTTTTCAAGCAATGAAGAGGTAATTCCCCTTTGCTGGGGTGAAAGGTAAAGCTTTTATTATTGCTATTTAGATTAATTTCCCTTAATTATAATATATAACTATTTAAAACTTGACTTAATGAGGATACCGCAATATTGGCCGGTTGGTAATTAATTATAAATTGGTTTTAACCTGACTAAGTATGGATACCGCCTGGTTGGTCGGTTGGTAATTAATTTTTAATCTGACTTAATCAGGATACCGCCTTTATGGCTGGTTGGTAATTATCACGTAAAGTTAATATATTATATTAAGGGAGATATCTAAAATAGTAGTAATAAAAGTTGATCCTCTAACCCCCAATATTTTCTTTTATTGTACTTTTACTTTATTAATTTCAGTAATTTACTTTTCAGCAATTTACTCTTCAGCAATTTACTTTTATTTTTTTTACTTTTTACTTTTTACTTTTTACTTTTTTTACTTTTCAGCAATTTACTTTTCAGTATTTAATTTTAAGTATTTTAGTTTATGTGTTTTATATTATTTAAATTTTTACTACCCGTAAATATGTGTCGTAACTAAGCCAATTATCTGGGGTTGTGATGAAATCCAATATCACCGGTTTATAAGGGGTTAGATTATAGCTTGGGTAATATATAGGTTTATTTATTGAGTCTTAATCTTAATGCTTTTTATTAACTGGCCATTAATAAAATTGATTAGGTAAACTTAAAATGAACTTGGAAAAGGGATTTTAGGTTAAAGACCTTATACTCAATAGCCCACGATCTTCCTTGAGGATAGATAACCCTTTAATAGATTTCCTTACAGGATAGGAATATACATGTCGGGCGGGGGTAGCCATAATTGGAACTTAAACTTAATGAATCTAGGTAATTTGGTTGACATAGATATATGGTTCAATTGGGTTATACTGGGTATTTGTAATCGACCATCGGAATAGGCTTTTACCTAATTTAGTGTTCCAGGTTAAGAAATTAATATATTACCCAACTGTAATATAACCACTTCATCTTTAATAGATATTGGAAGGATTCACAACACTGGATAGTTTTATAAATTTGAATTTTCTCCAATCTACTTTCAAGAAATTTTATTTACTTGTTTTAAGTTTTAAAGTCACCACCCAATCAAACAATCAATCTATTAGATACTTGTAAACATTTGACCTCATAAAAAATTAATAGCAAAGGTTTTAAGTCCTCGTGGGATCGATACTCTTTATACTACTTGAACGATACGTGCGCTTGCGTTATACGCGTGTGATTACGCACCGGTCAACTGATCTACCTCTTTCATTTTGGGGTCTTGCTTTAGAAACTACAACACTACTACTAAACCAAGTTCTTTCTAATACTGTTGGTCAAACACCATATTAGTTATGGTCTGGGAAACGTCCTAGTCTTAGTAATCTAAGAGTTTTGGGATGTGACGCATATGTTAAGCTCACATAAACTAACAAATTTAATGATAGGGCATTTAAATGTAAGTTTGTAGGATATGCCTTGAACTCAAGAGCATACGTGTTCTACGTCCCAAATGAACAAACAACATTTGTCTCACGAAGTGCTAAATTTCTAGAGAATGAATTCCTTCTCAAGAAATACAGTGGGGGTAGACTGGACCTCGATGAGGTACGAGAAGAATAAACTAACATAGAACTAAACCCCAGGCCCCTCAAAAGGGCAGCGACGGAACAACCACAAGGTTATGAACTTAGAAGGTCTGGTAGGGAAAGACATGAGCCTGAAAGATATGGTTTCCATATTGATGAGGAACATGATCAGGTCATTGATAATAACGATCCCACCAGTTATTGACCAGTGTAAACACACACGTATAACGCAAGCGCACGTATCGTTCAAGTAGTATAAAAATATCGATCCCACGAAGACTTAATTCCTACTGTTGTTATTAATTGTTTAATCTATTTATTTACAAATATCTAATTAAAGGGAGAAGAGAATGATTGTTTGATTGGTTGAATGTGATTGTGGTTTTCCTTAATTAAAATAAATAAAAAATAATAATACTAAGGAAAATAACAAAAGACTCAAAGATCTAGGGTTGTGAATCTTTCTAATATCTTTTAAAAGATGAAGTGATTATTTTATGTTTGTGTAATAAATCGGTTACTAACCTGGAACACTAAATTATGCAAAAGCCTCTGTCGATGGTCAGACGCAAATACCCAGTTTAACCCAATTGAACCATATGTCTATGTCAACCAAATTATCTAGATTGATTAAGTTTAAGTTCCAATTATGGCTACCCCCGCCTGACAGGTATATGTCTATCCTGTAAGGAAATCTATTAAAGGGTTGTCTATCCTCAAGGAAGATCGTGGGCTATTAAGTCTAAGGGTGAAACCTAAAATCCATATGTCTAGTTCATTTTAGATTTACCAGATCAATCTTATTGGTGATCAGACAACAAGAAGCATTAAGCTTAAGACTTAATAAGTAAACCTTTAAATTACCCAAACTATAAAAGAACCCCTTATAAACCGGTGATATTAGAATTAATCACAACCCTAGATAACTAACACATAACTAGGGCTAGTAAAAACTTAAAAGTGAAAGACATAAAATAAAAATGCTGAAAAGTAAAAGACATAAAGTAAAAGCTTAAAATTAAATTGCCGAAAAGTAAATGACGGAAAGTAAATGCTGAAATTAAATACTGAAAATTAAATGCTGAAAAGTAAATGCTGAAAGTAAATTACTGAAAAGTAAATTGCTGAAAATTAAATAAAGTAAAAGTATAATAAAAGAAAATACTGAGGTAAAATGATCCACTTTTATTACTTCTATTTTAGATATATCCCTTAATATAATATATTAACTTTGCATGATAATTACCAACCAGCCATATAGGCGGTATCCATATTAAGTCAAATTAATAATTAATTACCAACCGACCAATCAGGCGGTATCCATTTTAGTCAAGTTAAAACCAATTTAAATAATTACCAAACGACCAATATGGCGGTATCCTCGTTAAGTCAAGTTTTAACTAGTTTATATATTATAATTAAGGAAGATTAATCTAAATATTAGTAATAAAATTTTTACCTTTTACCCCAGCAAAGGGGAGTTACCTCCTCATTCCTGAAATGTAAAAACTGAAAATTAAAGAAAGAAAAGTAATGTGCGTAAAAGTAAATTACGGAAAGTAAAAACTGAAAAGTAAAGAAAAGAAAGTGCGAAAGCGGAAATTAATTACTAAAAGCTGTAAATAAACAAACAAGATACAATCTTCTTAGTATTCTTAAGGAATCCCTTGGAAGAAAGTATGAATTTTACAAATGAAATGGCTTGGTATTTATAAGCAAAATTTTGCCTCCATCAAATCATCCACAAAATCCATTATTAATTGCTCTACTAATTGCAACACTAATTGCTCCACCAAATCCATTATTAATTTCCCCACTAATTGCTTATCATGTTTGGTGGTGATTTGATAATTTTTATTATTTATTTATTAATGTATTTTTTACTTTGAAAATGATTGAAAGTGACTTTAATAATTACACACAACACATTTCTGAATGGTTCATCAATTTCAGGCATGATATCTTCAGATTTAGAAATTATTTCTCTTTAAAAGTTGTAGATCTATGAGTCCTCTTTAATTTGGTACTTGAATCAGCTAAATCCGATATCGGAGTAAAACGTTACGCCTAAAATACGACAGATGCACAAAACTGAAATTTCCAAAAATGCACTTCGTTAAAACGCCCTTTCAAGTTCTCAATCTCCAAAATTAATATGTCAAGTCCAATTTTTGCCCTTATTTGACCCACATTTCATCCTAAATGATTTCATTGTGTCCCAATATTATTTTATCTGTAAAATAAACTAAAACACATCAAAACGTTCATCAAACCCGAGAAACTAAACAAAATATTAAGTAAAAGAGGCGGTAAATATTGATATATTTTCCGCTCATCACACCCCCAAACCTAACATTTTGCTAGTCCTCGAGAAAAACAACAAAATAAAATACAAGAAACAATTAAAATTAAACTAAGCCACTTTTGTAGGGATCACGGTTGCATTTAGATTATGCAACAAGCCTTTAAACCCCTAGGTGTCCCTAGTGGACGAGTTGTAGTCTCGTGAGGGTTTACATCAATGATACCCACAAACATTTTACAAAAGTAAAAGGTAGTGAAACTAATGCACACAAAAGCAAAAAGACAAGCGAAAAGAGAATAAAGAAGTTAGTGACTAATCAGGTGAAATTTCTACTCCAAGTTACTAGTTGTTTTCTTTCTTTCTAAATTACTGAATAAGTAAATTCTCCGATTATTTTTACCATTCTTCATATACACAGCCAACAAAATATTTAAACAACTCATTTTTTGCCCACAACAGTCATAAGTGCAGTTGATAAAAGAGTAATATTTTTGTCCTAAAGTTTTATCAGAATTCACACCTTTTTGTAGCAATTGAATAATTTTTCTGATTTTTCTGATTTTTTTCTTTGCATTTTTTTTTATTTATATACAATATCTTCCATCTATGTAACGAGTGTTGGGTCGGTGGCTCCCATACCAGTTGGCTTTAGGGCACCAGGTGTTAACACCCCTAAGGACTTAATTACTCAGACTTCAGATATTTTTGCAGCATATTTGATCCATGTAGCGAGCTTTGGGCCAGTGACTCCCAAACAAGTTGGTTTTAGGGCACTAGGTGTTAAAACACCCTTACAGACTTAATAACTCGGATCTCAGATTTTTTTTTTTTTACTCCAATGCTTTTTGAGATGCTTCCTCCAATTAAACTAGAGCACTGAATATTACAAACTTTTCAATTTTAGCTCATGTCCGTATGTTACTATATATGTTGATAATACCTGCTAACTGAGCATATGAAGATCCATTTTAGTCAGTATTATGGAGAATTCAAAAATTAAATAATTCAAGAGGAAATAAACAAAAATTAACTTGTTCCGAAGCTCAGGAGTGAAAACTCCTTACTCAGCTATCTCTTACCAATTTCACCTTTTTAGTCAAAATAAAAACACAAAAACGCAAAATATTTTTGTAATTTTATAAAATTTTTCAATTTTTTTTTTTCGAAAAATTTTGGCCTAAAAATAAAAATAACACACAAACTAAAAATAAGGTACTGATCAACTAATTTTCTCCCCCAAACCTAAATGAGACATTGTCCCCAATATCTTAAACAGTAGAAGAATAGGTTAGAAGATAATACCTGGTTAGCCGAATTCTATAGGAAATTAAAGGTTAAGATCCAGATTAATCCGACGCCTCTTACCACGATCGTCCTCGGACCAATTTATCTTTGAAATGATAGTGTCAACTTGTGGTTCATAGGCTAAGAGATGATCTATTAGATCCGGAGCAGTTCTGACAGTAAAGAGGAGTTCTTTTAATGGTTTTGACACGAACCCATTTCTCCGAGCATCATCAAGAAACACACAAAGAAAATCATAAAATCCTTCAACGTTGTACAGTCCAAGCGGTTTCTGGTGTATGTTCAGGTTCGCCCAAGATAGCACTATAAAAATTTCCTCCAATGTACCCAAGCCACCTGGCAAAGCAATAAAAGCGTCAGTACTGTTAATCATTTCTACTAATCGTTCAGACATACCTGGCACGATCAATTCCTCTCCGTTTGATGGTTCAATAAGATTTGCCTCTGCCAAGGGTTTTGGGATGATTCCCAAAACGTGACTGCCTCATTCCTGTACAGCCTTTGAAACGATCCACATAAGTCCAAGATTACCCCCGCCATATATTAAGTGCATATTCATTGCAGCTAAGACTCGACCCAATTCTTGTGCTGCTTCTACGTATTGTGGCTTAGTACCAACACTACCACCGCAAAACACACAGATGTTTTCAACTTGTCTTCTCGAAGTGGCTTCCATTTTTATATGTATTTCTTTCTCAACTATGGATGCCTTCAAAAGTGCAATGACGGGCTGAATTTATAGTACTTGAAAAGGGTGAGTAATAATAGCACTAGTATCCTCCAGAGGACGTTTGTTAGCTAAACAATAAAAAAAATCATGAAAGGTCATAAAGTCTGGATCCTGTCTACGAAAATAAAGATAATTAAAACAAAAAAGCAAATCAAAGCAATAATTAAGGCAACAGAATTGTGTACGCAATACGCCACTCGCTTAGTATAAATTCATTAGGATGCGTCTCAAGAATTCATTCTTTACTCAGCCATCACAAATGAATTAGCTCTTTTCTTCCTGATTGCAAAACACCATTCATGTTTTCCTTTTGTCTTAAAATGCTCCGTTTGTGCTTTTCTCTACAAAATAACACACAAAATTAAAAATTCTACAACATGTATACACAAAATATAAAAATAGAAATTACAACAAATTACATGGGTTGCCTCCCTGCTAGCGCTAAATTTTTCGTCTTCAGCCAGACGTGACTGAAATCTATCTGTCAAGGAGGTTTCAGCGTCGTTTTGGATGTCCGATTAAAGACAATCCCATGAGCATTGCTTTTGAAGGGTCTCTTCCAACGGTAAGGTAGCATAAATTTTTTTTTTCCCATTTAGTGTTTGTGCCACCTTTTTGCTCCTTGTTGCTCCAGTGGTTCCTGCAAAGAAAGAAAGAAAATCAGGAGGTCTCGTATGGTGCTTGACTTGGAATGGAAGTTCCATTCTGTCAAGCTTCTGGGATGTTTGATTTGTACTCCCCGATACAACGATGTTTCTCCTGAATGCTCTGGATTTTCAATTTGGTCTGACAGTTGCTCCTCCATTTGCTCTGTTTCTTTCTCCACTTTTTCTTCACAGATGTATTTGAAAATTTCCATATTCAGCTCTTCATCCGTCATCTGTGAAATGCATGCTCCATAAGTATCTGCCTGATGATGTAAAGATGTTTCTGACACGACTGAAATAGATGGTTCAGGTAGATCTTCATCAAACATCATGGTAAAGCATGCTCCAAGATCTTCATTTTGAGGATTAAAAGTTTGATCCTCCGTTGGTGCAGTTGGTACAAATAGATCAGGTTCATCTTCGTCAGAATCTGAATAATAAAAGTCAAATAGAGACTCTGAATACTTTCGGGTTGATTCTGGAATGTTTCAAGCATTGTATCCAACTTTTCATCTCGTTTCTTGAACACATCTTTGAGCATGTCAATCATCTGATCTTCTTCTGATTGTTCTGATTGTTGATGAAGATCATTCTAGGATGGTGGATAAGATGGAAAATGTGATGGTTCTTCGTACCATGAAGGATTTTGATAGCTCTGCCACCCTGGATTGTAGTTTTACTTGCAATAATCTCTCGGGTGGTTACCATTACATATGTCACATCTCCCCATTACGTTCTGTTGAGCAAATGTAGTATTTCTTGGTTCTGGCATCCAGTGATAGTCGTTGGGCTGTACAACAGGCCTCAGAAAACCGGACTGTTGCTCCCAGATGTGGGGTGTATCTTCTTGTAAAGCACGTAATCTCTCAATCTCCCAATAATGTTTCATTTTTTAATCACGTGAAAACAAAAGAAAGAAATAAAAATTACAGATAAAAATAAAGAAAATTAGATACAAGTAAATTAGATAGCTTCAAAATTAATAACTCAAGAAAAATAAGTCCCCCGGCAACGGCGCCAAAAACTTGACCGGCGTAAACACATACGTATAACGCAAGCGCACGTATCGTTCAAGTAGTATAAAAATATCGATCCCACGAGGACTTAATTCCTACTGTTGTTATTAATTGTTGAATCTATTTATTTACAAATATCTAATTAAAGGGAGAAGAGAATGATTGTTTGATTGGTTGAATGTGTTTGTGGTTTTCCTTAATTAAAATAAATAAAAATAAACAAAAGAAAATACTAAGGAAAATAACAAAAGACTCAAAGATCTAGGGTTATGAATCTTTCTAATATCTTTTAAAATATGGAGTGATTATTTTATGTTTGTGTAATAAATCGGTTCATTAACATGGAACACTAAATTATGCAAAAGCCTCTGTCAATGGTCAGACGAAAATACCCAGTTTAACCCAATTGAACCATATGTCTATGTCAACCAAATAATCTAGATTCATTAAGTTTAAGTTCCATTTGTATGGCAACCCCCGCCTGACAGGTATATGTCTATCCTGTAAGGAAATCTATTAAAGGGTTATCTATCCTCAAGGAAGATCGTGGGCTATTAAGTCTAAGGGTGAAACCTAAAATCCATATGTCTAGTTCATTTTAGATTTACCAGATCAATCTTATTGGTGATCAGACAACAAGAAGCATTAAGCTTAAGACTTAATAAGTAAACTTTTAAATTACCCAAACTATAAAATAACCCCTTATAAACCGGTGATATTAGAATTCATCACAACCTCAGATAACTAACACATAACTAGGGCTAGTAAAAACTTAAAAGTAAAAGACATAAAATAAAAATGCTGAAAAGTGAAAGACATATAGTAAAAGCTGAAAAGTAAATTGCTGAAAAGTAAATGACGGAAAGTAATTGCTGAAATTAAATATTGAAAATTAAATACTGAAAAGTAAATGCTGAAAGTAAATTACTGAAAAGTAAATTGCTGAAATTAAATAAAGTAAAAGTACAATAAAAGAAAATGCTGAGGTAAAATGATCCACTTTTATTACTTCTATTTTAGATATCTCCCTTAATATAATATATTAACTTTTCATGATAATTACCAACCAGCCATATAGGCGGTATCCAGATTAAGACAAATTAATAATTAATTACCAACCGACCAATAAGGCGGTATCCAGTTTAGTCAAGTTAAAACCAATTTAAATAATTACCAAACGACCAATATGGCGGTATCCTCGTTAAGTCAGGTTTTAACTAGTTTATATATTATAATTAAGGAAGTTTAATCTAAATATTAGTAATAAAAGTTTTACCTTTTACCCCAGCAAAGGGGAGTTACCTCCTCATTACTGAAAAGTAAAAACTGAAAATTAAAGAAAGGAAAGTATTGTGCGAAAAAGTAAATTGCGGAAAGTAAAAACTGAAAAGTAAAGAAAAGAAAGTGCGAAAGCGGAAATTAATTACTAAAAACTATTAATAAACAAACAAGATACAATCTTCTTAGTATTCTTAAGGAATCCCTTAGAAGAAAGTATGAATTTTACAAATGAAATGGCTTGGTATTTATAGGCAAAATTTTGCCTCCATCAAATCATCCACAAAATCCATTATTAATTACTCCACTAATTGCTCCACTAATTGCTCCACCAAATCCATTATTAATTTCTCCACTAATTTCTTATCATGTTTGGTGGTGATTTGATAATTTTTATTATTTATTTATTAATTTATTTTTTGCATTGAAAATGATTGAAAGTGACTTTAATAATTACACACAACACACTTCTGGATGGTTCATCAATTTCGGGCATGATATCTTCAGAATTCGAAATTATTTTCTCTTTCAAAGTTGTGGATATTTGAGTCGCCTTTAATCTGGAACTTGAATCAGCTAAATCCGATATCGGAGTAAAACGTTACGCCCAAAATACGACAGATGCACAAAACTGGAATTTCCAAAACTGCACTTCGTTAAAACGCCCTTCCAAGTTTTCAATCTCCAAAATTAATATGTCAAGTCCAATTTTTGCCCTTATTTGACCCACATTTCGTCCTAAATGATTTCATTGTGTCCCAATATTATTTTATCTGTAAAATAAACTAAAACACATCAAAACGTTCTTCAAACCTGAGAAACTAAACAAAATATTAAGTAAAAGGGGCGGTAAATATTGATATATTTTCCGCTCATCAGTTATGACGAAGCAATGTGTGACATTGATTTAGTCAAGTGGCTTGAGGCCATGAAATCCGTAATAGACTCTATGTATCAAAATCGAGTCTGGGACTTGGTAGATGCACCTGAAGGGATAAAACCCATAGGCTTCAAGTGGATTTACAAGCATAAAACTAATACATAAGGCAACATCCAAACCTATAAGGCTAGGTTGGTTGCGAAAGGTTATAGACAAATCCAAGGAATTGACTATAACGAAACATTCTCGCCTGTTGCATTGATAAAGTCCATTCGAATTTTACTGGCACTAGCTGCACACTTTGATTATGAGATTTGGCAGATGGATGTCAAAACAGCTTTCTTTAATGGGAACCTCATAGAGGAAGTCTATATGACACAACCTGAGGGGTTTGCATCTAAGGATGATCATAATAAAGTATGCAAGCTTAAACGATCCATTTATGGACTCAAGCAAGCCTCCAGAAGTTGGAATATACGATTTGATGAGACAATCAAAGAATTTGACTTCATAAAAAATGTAGACGAGCCTTGTGTTTACAGGAAAAGTAGTGGGAGTGCTGTTGTATTTCTTGTATTATATGTCGATGACATATTAATCATCGGGAATGATATTCTCATGATGCAAGCCACCAAAAAATGTTTATCTCAGAATTTCTCCATGAAAGATTTGGGAGAAGTAGATAGAGAGCGTATGAGTAGGATCCTTTATGCTTCAGCAATATGATCGATCATGTACGCCATGCTATGTACAAGACCTGATGTCTCTTATGCTCTTAGCATAACGAGCAGGTATCAGGCAAATCCTGGTGAGCAACATTGGGCAGCTGTCAAAACAATCCTCAAGTATCTGAGAAGAACTAAGGATATGTTTTTGACATACGAAGATTGTTCTGAGATGAAAGTCATTGGTTACTGTGATGCGAGCTTTCAAACCGACAGGGATGACAACAGATCGCAAATAGGATATATGTTTACTTTGAATGGCGGTACTGTGAGTTGGAAATCTCAAACTAGTCAACTACATCAGACTCCACCACTGAAGCCGAGAATATTGTAGCATCTGAGGCAGCTAAAGAAACAGTCTGGATAAAGAAGTTCATCACGGAACTGGAAGTGCTTCCTGTGATAAAGAATGGCATCACGATGTACTGTGACAACACGGGCGCCATTGCTCAATCAAATGAACCAAGGTCCCACCAGAAATCTAAGCATGTACTCAGGCGATTTCATCTCATTAGGGAGATTGTTGAGAGAAAAGAAGTTATTATAGAGAAAATACCCACAGAAGATAATCTTGCAGATTCTCTAACTAAAGGGCTGACTCAACAAATGCATGATAGGCACACCTGAGAGTATGGTGTCCAGATTCATACTAGTTGGCTATAGTGCAAGTGGGAGATTGTTAGGGATATGCCCTATACCCAACTTCTGGAAGAGCTATATGTACATGTATTTGTAATATTTTCATTAATTAATAAAATGGCAATCTTTATTATACGTGTCTTACATAACTTATATGAATCATCAACACTGTAATAAAGCCCTTGGAGTAATAAGAAGATGGCTTCCACGCCTTAAGAGAATCATTACTCTTAAATGTTCCTAGTCTTAATTTTATGAATAATCTGGGCGTTCACAAAGCGGAGAGACTAGCATGATGATATGATCAGCCCTTAAGTGGGGTAGCCGATCTCATAGGCTACTAGCGGAGATCCATCTGCTTGGTGTATCACATGGATGCATGATTTTCTCGTGTCCATCGAACTGATCGCTGGAAGTTTTCATATGGAGTGTTTATCCCATGTGTATGTGAGAACTTTCATGTATCGATTATATTACTAGTCCTTAGACTTAAGGTCTTTACAATCTTATGTGTGGATCAAATAACTTTGACATTCTCCTTCCCCGGTTCAAAAGATCCGGTCATAAGGGTATGATTGGGTCATTTGTTGAAACACATGAAGTTTGTAAAGATACAACAGAGAATCGCAACTCCCTCGGATAATATTTTCTTATAAGAGTAGTATTCCAGTTCGGGGGTTGATATGTGTGATCAGTGCTTAAGACTATGGCCACAGCGAAAGAATCATGTGAGATTCTTGGATTAGCACGATTCATGACACTATCAACATCATACATTTGACCATATGGGTAGACACTTTCTGTACCCTTGGTCAATAGGTAGGGATACAGTGAGGCGATGGACCGTATCATATGTAAATCGCATACATAATGGGTATATATATCTTTCCTTCTCATTTGGGGGCCTTGGCATGTTGCTAGATGTCAACCTTAGTCATTGAAATCGAACGACCATCTGATTGGAGGATAATTTATGTTCGATTAAATTATCACGATTCATTTCATGTCCAACTTGAGCAGAACCCAAAAGGTCACACACAACAATGTCGAAATCAATGGTTAACAATGCACAGTACATATTTATCAGCATATATGATTGTTGTAGGAATTGTTCATAAATGGTTCAATGTGTTTAATTATTGAACATATCATTTATAAGGTTCCATAGTGGCTTACGGATTGGTGAATGACGATAGGGGCACTTTGGGAATTGGAATAAATAGATAAAAAAAAATTAAATTACTATTCAAGTTAATAGTAATGCGTGAATAGTACTGCGTGAATAGTACTGCGTGAATAGTAAAAAAAAATTTATTTAATTTTGTTATTTGTTTTGAATTCCAATTCGGCCCAAACTCTTATTAAGGTTTTATAATCTCATTAAACCACTAAATTAAGATCCAATGGCTAAGATTAAATTGGCTTTTATCCCACATCGGATTCTTAATTTAATTTTGTTGTCTTTGGAGCACTATATAAGCCCAAAGAATTCTTCACAATTTTTTTCACCGAACCTTTCAAATCTTGGGTTTATATAAGTGAACAACTCTAAAGTTTTAAGAGTAAGCCACTGATTTTGAGGATCCTTAAGTCTAATTGACTAGAGGAACCTCGAGTTAAAAGTTTTGAGGTATTTGTCTAGGCTAGCACCAAGGGAAAAATACTCGTGCACTCAAGGCGTAGTCTTGCCGTGAGTTTTGGCTTTGGTGTGTGCATCTTTGGAGGCCACACACTTGGGTGACTCTTTGGAACGTGGAAGAGCTTACTGAGTTCGAGAAAAGCTTGTAGATTGGAGGGAGAACTGGAGGAGTCTACGGTTCAAGTAAGTCTTTTTCTTTCTTTATTTTAATTAGAGTTCTTATGATAGTTAACATGTTTAGGTTTATGTTCTTTGCATGTTTTATGAGTTTTACGCTTAGAATATATAGTAACATGCCTAGGCTTGTAGAATAATAAAAAAAATGGGTATTGGGCAAAGGGAAAGCGGCATCATAATCATAATAATTTCAATTTTCCGGTGCACACTCGCGGCCGCTTCCCAACAGTGGTATTAGCGCGCCGTTTTTTTTATTAGTTCTCACTCATTTGAACTCTAAATTGGGTCTTTAAAAGCTCTTTGGAAAGCTAACACCCTGAAATTAATTTTAGGCACAAGTTTTGCATGATTTGGTTAAGATTTGAATTGTGAAATTGCATTTAAAGTTCACGCGTCTGCAGAAAAATATGAATAATAAATTTATTTGAATAAAATAAAATGCAATATCATAATAAATATTAATCAAATTTATTTAATGCCTAAAATAATTCCAACATATTAAAACTCATATGCTTGATGATTCTATGTATGATTAGAATTAGCATGATTATTTTAGGTTGCAAGCATCTAGAGACTTTCTAAGAAATAGAGAGTGTATTGCTTATCCCTTAGCTAAGTAATTATTCCGTGATGAACTTAGAGATTTATTACCTTTAAGGCTAATAAATATAAATCACTTGTTTATAATAAAAGACATTATAAAAGATACAAGTGGGGTGGGACCAAGGCGTTAATAAAACTTTCTAAACTAAAGTTAATTTAACCAAAGGTATTACTAGAGTTAGATAATGATTTGATGTCTTCCTTCACTCACTACCTTTTTATAGCCAAAAGGAAAAGCTGTGAAGACATCTAGATAATCATTTACTCAAAGCTTCCCTTAAAGCATATTTAAAGTGTTGGATTAATTTGGAGGATCTATTGTTTATTCCTGTCACCAAGGTGATAAGAGCCTAAGAGGTAAGAGTATTTAATAGAGTTCGCTCCACCCTCCCTTTGGGGAATTTTCAATGGAGGAATCCATTTGACAGTTATTCATTTAAACTTGCTAAAATCCTCAATAATAATTTAAGTCTAAAACTTTCCTCCCATTGTAAAGTATAGACCCAAAGGGCTTAAACCGTATTGGCAGGACTAGGCTTTACCTGACTGAAAAATACCAATTTGTCCCTAAATCATACTAATGACAATGGTTTGACTTTTCTGAGTCATAAGACGCAGCGACCCTTAGGCGTGGTCTTATAACTTAGTGGAAAAGATTGGGTTTCCACAAGGACTAGCATAATCTATGGCATGTTTGATTGCTCAACCCAATGATCAAGTAATTGTGATTTATATTATAAATTGGTTGGGAACCTACCTAATTATCGTATTTTATAACGATCGGCCCTAGTCGGAGTAATGAAATGATGATAATGGGATCCTTGCCCACAAGAAATCCATCATATTGGGGTTGATGTGATTTGCTTAAGATTTTAAAATAATCGAGTGGGAGCAAATTCATAATATTAAAAGCCCATGTTATTATAAACATTAATGAAAAACATATTCCTAATTTTAACATTCTCTCTTAACAGGTGGGTTAAAATATTTCACAAACATTCAAATGGCAAACAAAGTATCACTTTGTTCCATCCTTGATGAGCATAAGCTCAAATGGGACAACTACAATGATTGGGTTAGAAACCTTAAAATTGTCTTACGATAAGAAAAAAATTTCTATGTTCTTGAAATACCATTTCCCCCTGAACCCGCAGAAGATGCTGACCAAAATAGATTCGATGCGTGAAAGAAACACGTCGATGATGATGAGCAAGCAGTTTACATAATGCTTGGCTCTATGTCGGACGAACTTCAGAAAGCTCACAAAGATATGGATGCTCAAACCATCATCTTTCACTTGAAGGATTTGTATGCAACTTCTGTTCATACCATGAGATTCCAAGTGTCATGTGTCTTATTCCAAATAAGGTATAAGGAAGGATCTGTTAGTGGACATGTGCTTAAGATGATTGGCCACATTGAAAAATTGGCCAACCTCGGGTTCATCAAGGATCATGAAAAATATCAGGATCTAATTCTTCAGTCCTTACCAAAAGAATTCTCTAACTTTATTATGCAGTTTCATCTGTCTGATAAAGAAGCTACTTTAGCAATATTGCACAATCTGATAAAGCAAGCAGAGAAGGACTTGAAATCGGAGCTTAAAACCTCCGTCATGCTTACGGGTATGGACCTGAAGCCACGAGGCCCAAAGAAAAATAAGGGCAAGGCCAAGGCTCCAGATCACCTAATCCCAATGGTAAGGTGGAGAAGAAAAAAGGGAAAGGGGAAATTTTTTTTTTTTATGGAAAGAAGGGTCATCGGAAGAAAGACTGCAGATCCTTGAAAGCGAAGGAAGCTAGGGAAGCCCAAGAGGCCAATAAGCCCAATGCTTCAGGTATGTTGTATATGATTGAACTATATTCTCAAAACTATGAACCTTCTACTTGGGTGCTTGACACCAGTTATGGGACTCACTTGTGTAACAATGTGCAAGGCCTGAGAAACAGTAGGAGACTCTGTCATGAGGAGGTTGACTTACGCATGGGTAATGGAGCAAAACTGGCAGCATTGTGCGTGGGGACTTATTCATTAGTTTTACCGAATGGTTTAGTTTTAGTCTTAGAAGATTGTGTTTATATACCTTCTCTAGTAATGAACATCATTTCAATTTCTTCTTTATGTAATAAAGGCTTTTCATGCCTAATAAGTTGTAATGAATGTTCTATTTATTTCAATGAAATAAAATATGGAGATGGTATTTTGAATAATGGTATCTATGTCTTACAAACAAACAAAGAATGTTCAACCTCTAATATATACAACGTTAACTCGAATAATCTCAATGAATCACTTCTATGGCACAATCGCTTAGGTCATATCAATGAAACAAGATTAACTAAACTACATAAGGATGGGTATTTCAAACCCTTCAAATATAAACCTTATGGAACTTGTGAGTCTTGTTTACTTGGTAAAATGACCAAATTACCCTTCAAAAGTAAATGACAGCGTGCAGCGGAGAAATTAGAACTCATACATTCTGATGTATGTGGACCAATATCAGTCACCGCTAGAGGTGGATTCTCTTACTTCATTACCTTTATCGATGATCACTCGCGATATGGGTATGTGTACCTTATGCGGTACAAATCTGAAGCCTTTGAGAATTTCAAAGACTTCAAGGCTGAAGTAGAAAACCAGCTTATTAAAAGTATTAAGTCACTAAGGGCTGACCGAGGTGGTGAATACTTAAGCAACGAATTTCAAGATTACTTGAGAGAAAATGACATTGTTTCCCAGTGGACTCCTCTGGGAACTCCACAGCATAATGGGGTCTCCGAAATGAGAAATCGGACATTATTAGATATGGTCCGATCAATGATGTCAGGCACAGATCTACCTCTTTCATTTTGGGGTCTTGCTTTAGAAACTGCAACACTACTACTAAACCAAGTTCCTTCCAGGACTGTTAGTCAAAAACCATATGAGTTATGGCATGGGAAACGTCATAGTCTTAGTTATCTAAGAGTTTGGGGATGTGACGCATATGTTAAGCTCACACAAACTAACAAATTTAATGATAGGGCATTTAAATGTAAGTTTGTAGGATATGCCTTGAACTCAAGAGCATACGTGTTCTACGTCCCAAATGAACAAAGAACATTTGTCTCACGAAATGCTAAATTTCTAGAGAATGAATTCCTTATCAAGAAAAATAGTGGGAGTAGACTTGACCTCGATGAGGTACGAGAAGAACAAACTAACGTAGAACTAAACCCCAGCCCCCTCAAAAGGACAGTAACGGAACAACCACAAGGTTATGAACTTAGAAGGTCTGGTAGGGAAAGACATGAGCCTGAAAGATATGGTTTCCATATTGATGAGGAACATGATCAGGTCATTGATAATGACGATCGCACCAGTTATGACGAAGCAATGCGTGACATTGATTTAGTCAAGTGGCTTGAGGCCATGAAATCCGAAATAGACTATATGTATCAGAATCGAGTCTGGGACTTGGTAGATACACCTGAAGGGAAAAAACCAATAGGCTGCAAGTGGATTTACAAGCGTAAAACTAATGCAGAAGGCAACATCCAAACCTATAAGGCTAGGTTGGTGGCGAAAGGTTATAGACAAATCCAAGGAATTGACTATGACGAAACCTTCCCGCCTGTTGCATTGATAAAGTCCATTCGAATTTTACTGGCACTAGCTGCACACTTTGATTATGAGATTTGGCAGATGGAAGTCAAAACAGCTTTCCTTAATGGGAACCTCATAGAGGAAGTCTATATGACACAACCTGAGGGCTTTGCATCTAAGGATGATCATAATAAAGTATGCAAGCTTAAACGATCCATTTATGGACTCAAGCAAGCCTCTAGAAGTTGGAATATACGATTTGATGAGACAATCAAAGAATTTGACTTCATAAAAAATATAGACGAGCCTTGTGTTTACAGGAAAAGTAGTGGGAGTGCTGTTGTATTTCTTGTATTATATGTCGATGACTTATTAATCATCAGGACTGATATTCCCATGATGCAAGCCACCAAGCAATGGATATCTCAGAATTTCTCCATGAAAGATTTAGGAGAAGTAGATAGAGAGCGTATGAGTATGATCCTTTATGCTTCAGCAATAGGATCGATCATGTACGCCATCCTATGTACAAGACCTGATGTCTCGTATGCTCTTAGCATAACGAGCAGGTATCAGGAAAATCCTGGTGAGCAACACTGGGCAGCTGTCAAAATAATCCTCAAGTATCTGAGAAGAACTAAAATGTGTTTTTGACATACGGAGATTGTTCTGAGATGAAATTCATTGGTTACTGTGATGCAAGCTTTCAAGGACATAGATGACAGCAGATCACAAACAAGATATTTGTTTACTTTGAATGGCGGTGCTGTGAGTCGAAAAGCTCAAAGCAGTCAACTACATCGAACTCCATCACTGAAGCCGAGTATATTGCAGCATCTGAGGCAGCTAAAGAAGCAGTCTGAATAAAGAAGTTCATCACAGAACTATAAGTGCTTCCTGCGATAAAGAATGGTGTCACGATGTACTGTGATAACACGAGCGCCATTGCTCAATCAAAGGAACCAAGGTCCCACCAGAAATCCAAGCATGTACTTAGGCGATTTCATCTCATTAGGGAGATTGTTGAGAGAAAAGAAGTTATTATAGAGAAAATACCCACAGAAGATAATCTTACAGATTCTCTGACTAAAGGGCTAACTCAAAAAATGTATGATAGGCACACCTGAGAGTATGGTGTCCAGATTCATACTAGTTGGCTATAGTGCAAGTGGGAGATTGTTAGGGATATGCCCTATAACCAACTTCTGGATGGGCTATAAGTAGATGTATTTGTAATATTTTTATTAATTAATAAAATGAAATCTTTATTATACGTGTCTTACATAACTTATATGAATCATCAACACTGTAATAAAGCCCTTGGAGTAATAAGACGATGGCTTCCATGCCTTATGAGAATCATTACTCTTAAATTTTCCTAGTCATAGTTTTGTGAATAATCTGGGTGCTCACAAAGTGGAGAGACTAGCATGATGATATGATCCGCCCTTAAGTGGGATAACCGATCTAATAGGCTACTAGCGGAGATCCGTCCACTTGGTGTATCACATGGATGCATGATTTGCTCGTGTCCATCGAACTGACCGCCGAAAGTTTTCATATGGAGTGTTTATCCCATGTGTCTGTGAGAACTTTCATGTATCGATTATATGACTAGTCCTTAGAGTTGAGGTATTTACAATCTTATGTGTGGATCAAATAACTTTGACATTCTCCTTCCCCGGTTTAAAAGATCCAGTCGTAAGGGTATGATTGGGTCATTTGTTGAAACACATGAAGTTTGTAAAGATGCAACAGAGAATCGCCACTCTCTCGGATAATATTTTCTTATAATAGTAGTATTCTAGTCCGCGGGTTGATATGTGTGATCAGTGCTTAAGACTGTGGCCACAGCGGAAAAATCATGTGAGATTCTTGGGTTAGCACGATTCATGACACTATCAACATCATACCTTTAACCATATGGGTAGACACTTTCTGTACCCTAGGTCAATAGGTGGGGATACAGTGAGGTGAGGGACCGTATCATATGTAAATCGCATACAGAATAGGTATATATATATATTTCCTTCACATTTAAGGGCCTTGGCATGTTGCTAGATGTCAACCTTGGTCATTGAAATCGAACGACCATCTGATCGGAGGATAATTTATGTTCGATTAAATTATCACGATTCATTTCATGTACAACTTGAGAGGAACCCAAAAGGTCACACACAACAAATTCGAAATCAATGGTTAACAGTGCACAGTACATATTTAACAACATATATGAATTTTGTAGGAATTATTCATAAATGGTTCAATGTGTTTAATTATTGAACAGATCATTTATGAGGTTCCATAGTGGCTTATGGATTGGTGAATGACGATAGGGGCACTTTGGGAATTGGAATAAATAGATAAAAAAAAAATTACTATTCAAGTGAATATCACTTCAGTCATATAGAGATGATGATCACGCAGGGATACATACCTGGTTCTCTGTTATGTTACAACTATCGGGATATTATGACAAGGTCATGATTATCCGATTATAGAGACTAGTTGCTTGTGATCCGATATATGCTTCGTACGGGGTAGACCATATTCCAGCCCCAGGCCTTGCATGTCACATCCGATACAGGATCGCAATACGCAATACTACGTATACTACGCCTAACAAAGATTATATATTCCTTAAAGAATATTTATGGAGAATTGGGTAGGCACGACGCTTTGCTAGAAGCAAACCATGTCTAGTAAATCGGTAAGAACGTGGTACCAGGTACGCACGTGTTCGGATAGTCCGACGACCGGATTTACTGCCAACATATCTAGGAATCTCACGGGTCGCTTCCCGAAGATTCACCGATGACTTATGACTCGAACAGAATTAATCTGAGATTAATTATGAGAGAGAGAAAATTAATCTAGGATTAATTACGGCGAGAGTTTATTTGGGATAAAATTCAAATAGAAGAGAGAGAACGATTAATTTGGAATTAATTGATTAAATAATATATTCGATATATTAACTGAAATTAGATTTCATAGCGGAATTAAAATTGGATTTTAATTCGGCGAACGAATTAATTTAGAATTAATTTGCGAGCGACTTTAATAGTAATTTTACTAGGCATAATTATTTAATTAAATTTGATTTAATTAAGTCGCAAAAAAAAATTCGTTAATTCAGAATTAACGAACCCGAGCCCGAAATGTGTTTCCGGGCCCACTCGGATTTTGAATCAAGTGGGGCCCACCACAAGTCACATCACTTGTCACTTTACTTACCTTTATGGTGATGGAAGTTAGTATTAGTTGATGGTAACTTGTAATACACATTTCATTATTTTATTTGATGGGTTGAGTGACATTTACCAAATGTAGTATTTGGTATATGACATATATTTTTTGAAAAATAATTTCACTTAACACAATCATCACTCACTTTTCTCTCTTCACCGTGAATCACTCCTCCTCTCCTCTCATCTTACTTTGCCGAGAATAACAAAGAACAAATGGAAGTTTTTGTTGCAAATTTCTTCCTTAGCTAGCACTTAAAGAGTCATCCAAGGTGATAGGGAAACCATTTCCAAGAGTTTGGAATTCATTCACCAGGCTTGGAGCAAAACATACAAATCAAAAGGAGCTTGGAGCACTTCAAATGAGCAAAATTTTTATTCTCAACACATCCACACAACCGATCAAAGTGAGTATAATTTCCGCTATATTCTTTTGAGTATTCACACATGTTTTATGCTTAAATGATCTTGGGATTGATCATAGAAACCCAACAATGGTATCATGAGCCTATTTAAGCATGAAATGGATTAGGGTTCATAATCTTAAATTTGGGTATTTTTGCTTGGAGCATGATTTAATTAAATTGAATGTTTGAGTATGCTTAGATTATGATAACTAAGAGTTATGCATGATTAATTTTATGAAAAATTGATTCGATTAATTTTCCCAAATTTGGTTCTCTTGGCCCCGAATTTAATGAACCTCAAGCTCCTGGTGGTTTTGATTTTTTAAGACCATTGGATGTGTTTAAAATGCTTGGATATATTGATTTGTGATTTAATTAGATTGAAATCAAAATTGATGAAAAAAATCCTATGATTGCCGTAAGCTTAGAGAGCATGTAATGACTTGATTTTGCTTCAATAATGTTGGACATGTATTGAAAATAATAAAGCATGATTAATTAATTAAATTGGTGTTTTGGAAATGTTAATTTAAATAATTAATTATAGTTATACACTTTAATTAAATAAATTGTGATATTTGGAATATTAGAATTTAATTAATTAGGCTTAATTTGGGATTGGGCTAAAATTGTTATATTTGGGCCTAATGGGCTTGGTTGGGCCAAGTTGGTTTAGGACAATTGGATTGGATCCAAATTGGGCCTAAAATCATTCCATTAAGTGCAAATATAATAAATGGGCCTTTTAAATTTAATTGGGCCTAATGGGCCAAAAATTAATTTTATGGCAAATAAGGTGATTTCTTTATTGGGCCTTGGCATTTGGGTTTGACTCACATTGGCCAAAGCCCATGCCATAAGAAATTAATTGAAAGCTCATTGGACTTTAATTAAATTAACATTGGATGTTAATTGGGCTTTGAGACCCATTAAGATTAGATTTAGAATCTAAGTCGTAAAGGCACATTAAAAGTGTAATTATTTAATTTGGAATTAAATAAGAATTAGTATTGAATACAAATTAAATCAGATTTAAAATTGTTATTCGATATAATTCGAGAATACGCACTTTGAGTACTTATTCTCAAACGAGTTGGACTCGCGCAAATCAAATTGTTGTTTGAACATTGGATGATCACTTAATTCAAAGATTAATTAATTGGATTAGATTGATTGAATAACATCATTTGTGTAAATATATGAATGTATTGTATGAATAATGTATATCGGATGGATATTAGATGGGTAAAGGAAATTTTGGAAATTGTTGTAATAAATTTAGAATTTATTAAATTGGACCTATGTGTCCAGCCTTTATCTTTTGACTCTCTGTAATTCTCTTCTCACCAATTCCCCTCAATGTAATTCTCTTCTTTATTGTATAATGTAATTGGGTAGAAGTTAGAATAGTGTTAACCGGGGAGAGGAAATGAAGTGATTTGTTCTAGGAATAATTTTTTAAGTATCCATCTGCATATCATTATTATTTTATTTATCGCGCCTTATTATGCTTTTAGAATGCATGCTTAAGGGTGTATGATGAGACCTAATCAAAGATAATAAATTGGTTGCCAATTTACGTAAAAAACCCTCAACAAAAATATTAAGCGTTTTCCTTCCATTGAATGGTTCTTTCTCAAGATCCAAGATTGGCATTGGTTTGTTGGCCAAAGTCAAGATCAATGTCCATCGCCGAAAAATAGTGGGAGGCTAGTATTGAATTGTTGTACCAAAAAATCGGTAATTGAATAGTTAGACTATTGCAATTAAGATGGCTGGAAAGATCGGGGTTAGAGACATTATCATGGGCGAAAATGTCTTTAATGGTGCGAACTTTCCTGACTGGGATATAAACCTCAGGATTTTCCTAGGGGCTGAGAGAATGCTCTATACGATAGAGAGACCTCTCGGGCCTAATCCCAGAAATGAGCAGCCGCTTGAGCTTGAGCTTTGGAAGACTCATAGCGATGACAACTCAACTGCTCAATCCGTCATGCTCACTACAATGACCCCTCAATTTCATCACCAAAACAAGGGATTGGATCCATATACTATGATGGCGAAATTGAAGGACCTTCATCGATCTAACCTTAGATCGCAAATGTATGAATTACTGAAGAAGCTCTTTCGCTCTCGAATGTTAGAGGGAACATATGTTGAGCACCATGTGTCGCAGATGATTGCTGACATTGAACAGTTGGGTCAGCTAGGCATAACCTTTGAGGTTGAGACTTCTATAGATTTGATCTTACGGTCTCTTCCTAACAGTTGGAGCGGGTTCATCATGAACTACATATGATGAACCAAGACCATACTCTTGGAGAGCTGATGGCAATACTACGTGAAGGGAAAAAAAAGCTATTGAAGGGCAAAAAGCGCGAGGCGCACTTCGCTTCAACAACTCAGTCTAACAAGGCTTGGCCGAAGGCTACTGGAGGTGTAAAGAAGAAGAAGAAGAAGATGGGCAAGGCCAAATCATCAAAGTCTTCTGGGAAGGCAAATGACATATCCCAAGATGTATGCATGCAGTGTGGCAAATGGGGTCACTGGAAGAGTGACTACCGTGAGTACAAGGCGCACATGAAGGAAATCAAAGCGGGCAAGGCATCGGCTTCAGGTATGTTTGTTATAGAAATAAACATGTCTACTTCTAGTATTAAAAATTATATTTTTGATTCTAGTTGTGGTACTCATATATGTACTGATGTTTAGGATCTGCAGATTAGTAGGAGACTGGCCTCAGGTGAGATAGACCTCCGAGTTGGAAATGGGAATAGAGTCGCCGTTTTGGTTGTTGGGACTTATATTTTGGAACTACCCCCGGGGCATGTACTAAATCTATCAGACTGTTATTATGTACCTAGTTTGACTAGGAATATTATATCTGTATCTTTATTAGACCAATGTTGGTATACTTTTTTATTTAGAAACACTGGGTGTTTTATGTATAAAAATGATATTGAGATATGCAGTGCTGATGTGTATAATGGTCTTTATATTTTGAATATAAATCAATCTCAAACATATAATGTAACAAACAAAAGGCTTAAATTAAGTAAAAAAAAAATGAAACTTATATGTAGCATTGTCGTCTAGGACACATTAACAAGACTCGCATATCCACACTTTCGAAGAGTAGGTACTTGGACGGATTTGATCCAAATTCATATGAAGTCTGCGAATCTTGTTTATTAGGCAAAATGCCTAAAACACCTTTTAGCGGTAAAGGTGCACGTGCCACCGAACTGTTAGCCCTCGTTTATAGTGACCTATGTGGGCCCATGTCTAGCCAGGATAGAGGTGAATATGAATACTTCGCAACCTTTACAGATGATACAGCGCGTTATGGTTATATGTATCTTATGAGACACAAGTCGGAAACCATTGGGAAATTCAAAGAGTTTTGACACGAATTAGAAAAATAGACCGGTAAAAGTATTAAAACATTACGGTCAGACCGTGGTGGAGAATACTTGAGCAATAAGTTTATTGATTACTTGAAAGAGTATGGTATTCTTTCACAGTGGACTCCTCCCGGAACACCTCAATTGAACTGTGTGTCCGAATGGAGAAACCGAACTTTGTTGGACATGGTATGGTCGATGATGAGTCGCACAGAGCTACCTATTTCCTTTAAGGCATATACATTGAACAGTGCAATACTTATTTTAAATAAGGTTTCGTCAAAGTCTATTCAACAGACTCTGTATGAAATATGGACATGAAAGAAACCAGGTTTCTCATTCCTGAAGATTTGGGGTTGCTGGGCATACGTTAAACGTTTGGATGGTACCAAACTACAACCCAAATCAGATAAGTGTCAATTTGTAGGTTATCCTAGGGAAACCAAAGGATATTACTTCTATAACCCACAAGAGAACAAAGTATTTGTTGCTCCACAAACGGTTTTCCTCGAAAAGGAATTCCTAAATGCAGTGGTTAGTGGGAGGAAAGTAGAACTCGATGAAAATCAGAGTGATACTATTCTTGGCACCGATTCCTTAACGGAACATGAATAGTTCATTAGGGATGAGACTGTATAACAATCTTCGAATACACAAGAACCACGTAAGTCGGAAAGAGTCAGAAAACAACTTGAGAGGTATAGGTTTCTGATCTCACCTCATGTAGATATTAATCTTATGGAGGAAGACAAACCGGCTAAGTATGAGGAAGCGATACAAGGTATCGACTCCAGTTATGGCAAGATGCCATGAAATCCGAAATGGATTCCATGTACACCAACCAAGTTTGGACATTGGTTGATGCACCAGAAGGCGTAAAGCCTATTGGTTGCAAATGGGTCTTCAAGAAGAAGACTGACATGGATGGAAACATACAAACGTACAAAGCTAGGCTTGTAGCGAAAAGGTATCGTCAATGACATGGTGTCGATTACAATGAAACTTTTTCACCAGTTGCCATGATTAAATCCATTCGGATAATGCTTGCTATTGCTGTATATTTCTATTACAAAATATGGCAGATAGATGTCAAAACCGCTTTCCTTAACAGAAACCTTTTGGAGGATGTTTATATGCAACAACCTGACAGTTTTGTCGTACCAAAACATACAGACAAGGTTTGCAAGTTAAATCGATCCATTTATGGATTGAAGCAAGCATCACGTTCTTGGAACCAATGTTTTGATGAGATCATAAAAGAATATGATTTCATTCAAAACGAGGATGATACTTGTGTATATAAGAAGGTTAATGGGAGCACACTGACATTCATTGTCCTTTTACGTTGATGATGTATTACTTATTGGCAATGAAATTCCCATGCTACAATCGGTGAAAGCTTGGCTTTCATTAAAATTCTCAATGAAAGATCTGGGAGAAGCAGCCTTTATCCTGGGAATAAAGATCTACCAGGATAGATCTAGAAAGCTGCTTGGACTCTCCTAGAGCACGTACATTGACAAAGTGTTGAAGAGATTCAACATGGAACAATCTAAGAAGAGACTGTTGCCAGTGTCACATGGTGTCACTCTATCTAAGGACATGTGTCCTAAAACTCAAGATGAGAGAGACAACATTAGTCGGATCCTGTTCGCTTCGGCAGTCGGATCGATCATGTATGACATGATATGTACGCGACCTGATGTCTCCTATGCTTTGAGCATGTGTAGTCGCTATCAGGCCAATCCAGGTGATGGTCACTAGGTTGCGGTTAAGAACATCCTTAAATATCTTAGATGAACTTAGAATGCTTTCTTAATCTATGGAGATGGAGAACTTGAGGTAACTGGGTTTACCGATGCAAGTTTCCAAACCGATAAAGACGATTGTAAGTCACAATTTGGGTACATATTTTTTTTGAACAACGAAGCAGTAAGCTGGAAATCTTCCAAGCAAGAGACTGTTGCCGATTCAACAATAGAAGCGGAATATATTGCTGCAGCTGAAGCAGCAAAAAAGGGAGTTTGGATCCGTAAATTCCTAATTGGATTAGGAGTAGTTCAGTTAGCAGCTGAGCCAGTTCCATTGTATTGTGACAATAACGGGGCTATAACACAGGCTAAGGAACCGCGGTCTCATCAACGATCCAAGCATGGTCTTCGATGTTTCCATATGATTCGTGAGATCATACATCGTGGCGATGTGAAGATCGAGAAGGTCACATCAGATGAAAACATTGCAGATCCGCTGATGAAAGCTATTCCTAAGCAAAAGTTTGAGCGACATGTATATAGTTCATGTGTTAGATACTTGAGTGACTGGCTATAGGCCAAGTGGGAGATTGTTGGACAATTATGACCCATAGCGTCACTATTTGTAAAAGACATTGTGGTTTTTGTACAAATTAACTATGTGACAATGGAAATTGTTATTTTATCATTTCATAATTAGATTACTTGAATATATAAATGATAAAAGTCCTTATGATTCGTTCCGGATTAGAAGATATGAGACAATATCAATCCATAAAGGTTTAATCATTAAATATCCCTAGTCGTAGTATTATTGGGACTGGACATCGATAATGCAGAATAGACTAGTATTACACTTGTGCGCTTGTGGGAGCATAACTGCATAGTTCTCATATATTTAAGTATTGGATACTTATGCAAGTGTGATAGGAGGTTGTGTTTACCGATGGTACGGAAATAGCTTCGCTTTGGACAGACCCCGCAAAATCCCATTGGTAGTATGACTATGTGTCTATAGGAATCCGCATCAGGGTAGGTGTATTTGGTCTTAACCTGAGACTTGCATCGCTAATACTTGCGACAATCAATACGTTTTGGTTTTGGTTATCCGGGACTTTAACAGGTTCTGTGTACGCCTCTTCTGGGTTTATTGAGAATTATAGTGTATTTGGTGTGATGTAAGACGGAAATATCACTTCAGTCATATGGAGATGATGATTACGCAGGGATACAGAACTGGTTCTCTATTATGTTGCAACTATCGGGATAATTTGACAAGGTCATGATTATCCGATTATAAAGACTAGTTGTTTGTGATCCGATATATGCTTCGTACGGGGCAGACACTATTCCAGCCCCAGGCCTTGCATGTGACATCCGATATTGAATCGCAATAAGCAATACTACGTATACTACGCCTGACAAAGATTATATATTCCTTAAAGAATATTTCTGGAGAATTGGGTAGGCACGGCGCTTTGCTAGAAGCCAACCATGTCTTGTAAATCGGTAAGAACGTGGTACCAGGTACGCACGTGTTCAGATAGTCCGACGACCGGATTTACTACCAACATATCCAGGGATCTTATGGGTCACTTTCCGGAGATTCACTGATGACGTATGACTCGAACAGAATGAATCTGGGATTAATTATGAGAGAGAAAATTAATCTAGGATTAATTACGGCGAGAATTTATCTGGGATAAAATTCAAATAGAAGAGAGAGAACGATTAATTTGGAATTAATCGATTAAATAATATATTTGAAATATTAACTGAAATTAGATTTCATAGCGAATTAAAATTGGATTTTAATTCGGTTTAAATTAATTCGCGAGCGACTTTAATAGTAATTTTGCTAGGCATAATTATGTAATTAAATTTGATTTAATTAAGTCACAATGGAAAATTCTTTAATTCGGAATTAACGAACCAAAGCCCGTAATGTGTTTGCGGGGCAACTCGAATTTTGAATCAAGTGGGGCCCACCACAAGTCACATCATTTGTCACTTTACTTACCTTTATGGTGATGGAAGTTAGTATTAGTTGATGGTAACTTGTATACATATTTCATTATTTTATTTGATGGGTTGAGTGACATTTACCAAATGTAGTATTTGGTATATGACTTTTTATTTTTTGGAAAATAATTTCACTTAACACAATCATCACTCACTTTTCTCTCTTGACCGTGAATCACTCTTCCTCTCCTCTCATCTCACTTTGCCGAGAATAACAAAGAACAATGGGAAGTTTTTGTTGCAAATTTCTTCCTTAGCTAGCACTTAAAGAGTCATCCAAGGTGATAAGGAAACCATTCCCAAGAGTTTGGAATTCATTCATCAAGCTTGGAGCTAAACATACAAATCAAAAGGAGCTTGGAGCACTTCAAAGGAGCAAAACTTTTGTTCTCAACACATCCACACAACCGATCAAAGTGAGTATAATTTTCGTTATATTCCTTTGAGTATTCACACATGTTTTATGCTTAAATGATCTTGGGATTGATCTTAGAAACCCAATAGAACCCATTTCTCCGGGCATCATCAAGAAACACATAAAGAAAATCATAAAATCCATCAGCATTAAATAGTCCAATCGGTTTATGGTGTCTGTTCAAATTCGCCCAGGATAGTACTGTAAAAATTTCCTCCATCGTGCCCAAGCCATCTGGCAAAGCAATAAAAGCATCAGCACGGTTAATCATTTCCACCAGTCGTTCAGACATACCTGGCACGATCAGTTCCTCTCCGTTTGATGGTCCTATAAGATTCGTCTCCGCCAAAGTTTTTGGGATGATTCCCAGAACTTGACTACCGCCTTCTTGTGCAGCCTTTGAAACGATCCCCATTAGTCCAAGATTGCCACCGCCATATACTAAGTGTATATCTTTTTCAGCTATGACTCTACCCAATTCATGTACTGCCTCAACGTATTCTGGCTTAGAACCAACACTAGTACCACAAAAAACAACAGATGTTTACAACTCGTCTTCTTGAAGTGGCTTCATTTCTATTATATTTCTTTCTCATATCTAGATGCCTTCAAGAGTGCAATGATGAGTTGAATTATAAAACCTAAAAAAAGGTGAGTAAAAATAGCACTAGTGTAGGACACAGAAACTGGGCGACGCATGCTGTTCTAGGCTCGCGGCCTAGTCGGGAGTACGGAGTAGCCCACGGGGGACTAAACAGGAGAATAATGGAGTCGCCACCCGGTGTGAACCGGGAAAATGATTTAAGGCCGCACTCACCCCTCGAAGGGAAGACCTCAAACCGTTGGGTTCAGAATGGTCCCTTACTTATGTCTTTGTAATGAATGAATTTGTGCAATTTTAACCAAGTCTACTAAACATACATACTGGTCAAAGTAGTCTAAATTCTTATAAAGCCCAAATCTAGGTTTGCATGCTTCAAAAGTAAACTTTTATAACGGCAAATACATGATATCACACAATAAGCATGTTGAATAAATACGACTTAAACATAACATAAATTAAATTCCTATTACGAAAGGTAAATAACTAAGTCATGCTTAAAGGAAAACATATTAGGCCAAATCATATCTCAAAGGTAAATAATCTTCTAAACTACTAAATCATGCGAGGTAAAATAAATTACATGCTTTCTAAAGAATTAATTCATGCGAGGAAAATTAATTACATGCTTTCTAAGTCACTAATTCATGCGAGGAAAATTAATAACATATGCCCTCAGATCTAACCTTTTGTGTCATCTCTCGGAAGTGCGTTTCACGGCCGTTGGAAGGGCTAACACTCCGTAACTCCTTTGGTTCACTGGTTCGACATTTTCCTTTGTTGTTTCGCTGTTTTGCTCGCTGTTTTCACTTCATTTCGCGGTGTTTCAGGTCATGATACTTGGCTTACTGGTTTGCAGTGAATTGGGGACTGTTTTGGCGTGTTTGGAGGGGTATTGGGCTGCTGTTTTTGCGATTTTAAAGCTAAGGACTGGGCAGTTTGTTGTGCGGTTTCGGGGTGCTTTCTGGACAGTTTCAAGGGGGGTATTTATGCGGTAGTTGGAGTGATTTACTGGCTAGTTTTGCGAGAGAGAGAGAGAGAAGGGCTACAAGGTGAGTTGTGTGCGTTAAAGTTGAGGGCTGTGAAGGGGTGATTGAAGGCTATTAGCTGGGCTGTTTGAAGGCAGTTAACGCGGCTGGTAAAAAACAGTGCTTGTGTCGTGAATTTAGGTCATTTTTGTAGAGGCTTGTGGCATGAACTGAGCTGTTGTTCATGCGTCTTTTTTGAATGAAGGCAGTGTATGGTCAGGCGTTGATTAAAGGGCGTGTTGGCTAAGTTTAAAGGGCTGTACGTGCAGTGAGGGTTCACGTCATTTCTCAGTGCATGGTGAATAAAGGCTATGGCGTGAAGGGGGCAAAGGGCGTGTGAGGTTGAGAGGAAGATGAGTTCACCGGTTTTTTGGTTAGGTGTGTGTTGAATGGAGCTAGTCAGGGCAGTACGTGGAGAGTTTATGGATGGTCATGGGCGTATGTGGAGAGGAATTGAATGTGCGGGTTGCTGAGTGATTTGGCGAGATGGGCAGTATACGTGAGGGCTATACGGACGTTCAGTGAGAGAGAGAACTTGCGTGGAGAGAGTGAAGTGTAGTGATTTAGGATTCTAGGTGGTTTTTCCGTGAGTGGGAGTGCCAGAGAGAGCATATGCTTGTCAGGGAGTTTAGGTACGTTGAAGTGGGTTGTGCATGTGAAGGATGAAGGGCAGTGAGAGAGTGATGGATGTGTCTTTGTGAGGTATGTAGGGCTTCTAATGGAGGTTGCTTTGTGGTTCAATAAGAGAGAAGAAGGAATGGCATGAGTGAGATTCACAGAGGAGAGAAGATGAGAGAAGTTAGGGTTTCACGTGTGAGCTAATCCCCGGGAAGAAGGGTTCATGGTTTCCATTTTATAATGGTGGGTGAGGGAATGCTTATTTAATGTTTTGGAAAGTTTGGTGGGGGGTTGGAGGGTTTAGGTTTATTTAATGGGTAGGCAAATATTTAATGTGCTTTTGAAAAGGGAAGCTCACGTGGGGTAAGGGTGTTGTTTTGGTTTTTGACTTGTTGAAAAGGAAAGTGTGGCATGTGAAGGATTATTAAATTGGTGGGTGTTTCTTGGTGTTGGGCGTGAGGTGGCTTGAAGAGAGAGAATAGGTGGCTAGGTTTTGTTTAATAGATGAGATGCATGTGGGGTAAAGGTTTTGGATTATTTAATGGGTTTTGGCTTGTAGTGTTTTGGAAAGTGGGGGAATGATAAGGCTTTGTTGAAATGGGTTCACGTGGGGGCTTGGTGTTTGTGAGGAGTGAGAAAGGTTTTGTTGAATTTGTGATGAAAATGAAGGTGTGGATAGTTGTGTGTGGGACATATTGGTGGAAGGTTAATTTTGTTATTTGAATAGTGAGTGGAGGGGTAAATGAATGGAGTTTGGTTGCATGGCTTTGCATGGGAGATGGTTCACGTGAGGCTTAGGGTTTGTGCATTGCTGGAAGTTGAAAGGGCACATGTATGAAAAGCTAAGGAGGGAGGATAGGCGTGAGAAAGAGCGAGGATATGGTTTTGGGCGGAGGATGATTTTGAAACGGAGGTCCAACGAACAAACCCGAAGCTAAACAAGCGAATTAAATTCAACATGATGTCAATTTTTAATTCTTCCCTTCCGACGTCCATTTCCCGCGACTTCCACGACTTAAGAGCTAGTGCCTCCGTATGAGGCTCATCATTGGGACTTACATGCAAAAATGCAGAGCCTACAACTAGTACCTGGAAAATTCCAATTATTAGTTAAACAGTGAAATATATCGTGAAAGTCAAAAAGTTTAGATCTTGTTGGAGAAAATAAAAGAAAATAACTAAACAAATCACAATTATTAGTTAAAGACAAAGAGAAAATAAATTGGCAAACAGGGTCTTTTAAAGTCAAATTCTCGAGACTGTATTGTTGTCTTTCTTTTCGGAACTGTGTATATAACATGTGAATTGTATGATGCACATATCCCATGGAATACATCTCAAGACTCTTAGTTATGTCATCCAAAGACTCCTTACTCAAGCCACCCCTAATGAATTTAATTTTATCTTCACGGTGATCGGACATCATTCCTAAAGAACGACAATGAGTATTACATGTCATGCATGCACATTTACAGAAAACACCCATTCTTTTAGCTCTTCTTTTCTTATCATATGTGCTTCTTCTTAAACCAGACAGATATGAAATAAAAGAGTCAGATGACTCACCTGCCAATCGGACCCGTGCTTAAATAATCCAACGAATGTCAATAGGAATACCTTTGATCATCAGAAGTCTCATTCGTTCCAAGCGAGCTTTATAGACTTTCATCAGAGAGTTTTGAGGGAGAGAAGGAAGTTGCTTGTGAAGATTTGCGAGAACGTCTTCCATCCTGAAATGACTTTTACCTTCAAAAATTAAACACACAAAAATAAAACACACCAAATCTGAATATATACAAAAATTGCATGGGTTGCCTCCTAGCTAGCGTTAAGTTTAACATCGTCAGCTAGACATGACTGCCTGAATGTTAGGCTGGATCTGGAAGTATGACAATTTATTTTTGTCGCTCAAATGATTCTCCCCAGTAGTACTTGACATGCTTGTTTTTAACTTTGAATATTTTGTTGGAGTTGGGATCATGTACCTCAATGGCTTTATCTGGTAAAACTTTGGTGATTAAGAATGGACCTGAACAAAGTGATTTTGGCTTCCATGGGAAGAGTTTCAACCTTGATTTGTTTAACAGTACCCTCTGCCCTGGTTCTAGTTGTATGCGCTCTAACTTCTCATTATGTCTCTTCTTGGCCTTTTCTTTGTACAGTTTGGCATTCTTAAAAGGCTGTATGTGAAATTCCTCTAATTCATTGAGCTGGTGGAACTGTTTCTCTTCTGTTGCTTATAGTGCAAGAATAGGCTTTTTTTAGTGCGCAGTACACTTTATCTTCAGGCTCCATAGACAGTTGACATGCTTTAAGTTTGTCAGTAGAAATTTGCATTGTATTGCAGCTCTGGATGGTATTATATATCACATCAAGTCTGAAACATTCCTCATTCTTTACGTCATCCGGGAAATTCATGGCTTTGAAAACATTGAATGTTACTTCTTGGTCTTGTACCCTAATGGTTAGTTCTCATTTTTCTACATCAATAATGGTTCAACCTGTAGCCAAGAATGGTCTCCCGTGGATGATGGGCACATCTTCATCTTCCTCCATGTCAAGGATAATAAAGTCTGCTGGGAGAATGAGTTTGTCGACTTTGACCAGCACGTCTTCAAATACACCTCTAGGAAATGTGAGCGATCTATCAACACGTTGCAGAGAGATTGAGGTGGGCATTGCTTCTCCAATTTTCAGTTTCTTGTAAATGGAAAAAGGCATCAAGTTAACACTAGCACCTAAATCACATAAAGCCTTATCAGAGTTAGGTTCTCCTATGGTGCAAGGAATGTTGAAACTGTTAGGATCTTTCAACTTTGGGGGAAGTTTCCTATGAATGATGGCGCTGCATTCTTCTGTCAATGCTACTGTCTCGTAATCTCCCAATCTCTGTTTTTGTGATAAAATGTCTTTCATGAATTTGACATAGCTGGACATTTGTTCCAACGCTTCTGCAAATGGAATGTTGATATACAGCTTTTTGAAGACCTCTAGGAATCGAACAAACTGCTTATCTAGTTTGTTTTTCTGGAGATGCTGTGGAAAAGGTGGAGGTGGAGTTAATCTTTCTTTATCTTTTTCCTTTGCTTCTTTTTCCTCCATCTGTGGAACTGCATCTTTTGAAGCTTCTTCAATGGATGCCTTGATTCCAACATCTTTATTGATTTCAGTACCGCTTTTTAAAATGATGGCATGACATTGCTCCTTCCCTATGTTCCTTGGATTTGGTTCTGTGTTGCTAGGAAGGTTACCTGACGGTCTATAACTCTAAGCATTGGCCAGTTGTCCAATTTTATTTTCCAGTGCCTTTATAGAAGCTGATTGGCTTTGACATATACATCATATTTTTTTAACTGAGCTAGCACTTCCGCTATTCCTGGTTCTTTTTCATGCTTCTGGCCTTTGTTCTGCTGTTGGAATTCGGGTGGTGGATTGTTCATTTGCCCTGAATTGTTGCTCCATGCGAAATTGGGGTGATTCCTCCAACCTGGGTTATAGGTGTTGGAATATGGATTGTTTCTCTGTCTGTTGAAATTGTTGACATAATTCACTGTCTCATCATGTTGGTTTTTCTCTGGTGCTTCTCCATATGGTAAACTTGTGAATCCAGAATTACATTACATGCTAAGAGTTTCCATGAATTTGCATATCTGGTCCAGCTTGGCATTCACTGCTGTGTTGGCTCCAACTTCATAAATTCCAGCAATTCTTTGGATCATGCTCCTTTCTGTTGGCCACAAGGAATTGTTGTTGGCTATTTCTTCAATTAAATCCCAGGCCTGATCTCTTATTTTGCCATTAAAGCTCCTCCAGCCGCAGCATCAATTATGGTTCTCATTATTCCAGAAAGTCCATTATAGAAAGTTTGGACTTGTAGCCACTTTGCAATCTCATGATGATGACATTTTCTGAGCAAATCCTTGTATCTTTCCCACGCTTCGTAGAGGGATTCTGAGTCATGTTTCACAAATGATGAAATGTCATTCCTCAGCTTTACAGGTTTGGCCGGTGGGAAGTTCTTTGCTAGGAATTTGGTGGCTAGAGTGTTCCAAGTTGTGATGGAACCTGCTGGTAGTGAATGTAGCCAAGCCTTAGCTCTGTCTTTCAAGGAATATGGAAAAACGAGCAGTAATTGAAAGTGCCGTAAACTTCGAGGAAGTTCCTGATGTGGGCATTAGGATCTTTAGTTGCATTCCCCCCAAACTGAACTAACTGTTGTATCATCTGGATGCATGTTTTGATGTCACACGCATTTGCTGGTAATGAAGGAAGTACAATACAGGAAATGAAGCTGTCAACTACTGGAATGGTTCTTTCTCGAATAGGAATTGGTGGTGCAACTTCCAAAGGTTCAGGTTCCATGTTGATTAGTGTTTCTTGGCCTTCTCGCCTTTCCCTTCTCAACTGTCTGATGGTTCTTTCAATTTTTGGGTCAAGCGGACGAATTTCAAAACTTCTGGTTCGTCTCATGTAGTGTCTGAGAACCTGAAACATAAGAAAACAAAAATAATAAGTAAAAAGAAAATTAGACACAAATAACGATATCTAACCCCAAAACTAATAGTGAAAGATAAATAAATCCCCGGTAACGGCGCCAAAAACTTGACCGGCATAATCACACACGTATAACGCAAGCGCACGTATTGGTCAAGTAGTATAAATGTATCGATCCCACGAGGACTTAATACCTAAGCTATTAATTTATGAAGCCAAATTTTTACAAGTATCTAATGGATTGGTTATTTGATTGGTTGGTGACTTTAAACTAAAGACGAATAAATAAAACAGTGGTGAAAGTAAATTAAGGGAAAATTCAAAATCAAGGAACTATCTAGGGTTGTGAACCCTTCCAATATCTTTTAAAGATGAAGTGGTTATCTCATGTTTGTGTTAAATATTGGTTTACTAAACTGGAACATGAAATTATGCAAAAGCCTATGTCGATGGTCAGATGAAAATACCCAGTGTAACCCAATTAATCATATGTCTATGTCAACCAAGTTACCTGAATTCATTAAGATTAAGTTCCAATTATGGTTACCCCTGCCTGACAGGTATATGTCTATCCTGTAAGGAAATTTATTAAAGGGTTATTTATCCTCAAGGAAGATCGCGGGCTATTAAGTCTAAGGCTGAAACCTAAAATTCCTTTGTCAAGTTTTTTTTTAAGTTTACCACATCAATCTTATTTATGGCCAGTTAACAAGAAGCATTAAGCTTAAGACTTAATAAATAAACCCCTATATTACCCAAACTATAAAATAACCCCTTATATAAATCGGTGATATTGGATTTCATCACAACCCCAGATAACGGGTTTAGTTACGACACATATCTAAGGTTAGTAAAAGCTTAAATAAAATAAATGACATAAAGTAAATGATGGAAATTAAAAAGCTAAATAAAATAGTAAGGAAAATGCTGGGGTTACAGGATCTACTTTTATTACTTCTATTTTAGATATCTCCCTTAATATAATATAGAAACTTTGCGTGATATTACCAACCGACCATGTAGGCGGCATCATGATTAAGTCAAATTTATAATTAATTCCAACTGACCATACAGACGATATCCATGTTTAGTCAGGTTAAAACCAATTTTATTAAGTCCAACCGACCATAAAGGCGATATCCTCATTAAATCAGATTTTAAGTAGTTTATTTATTATAATTAAGGAGATTTATCTAAATATTAGTAATAAAAGATTACCTTTCACCCCAGCAGAAGAGAGTTACCTACTCATGCTAAATAGTAAAAGACTGAATTGTAAAGAAAAGAAAGTGCTATTGCGAAAGGTAAATAAAATTAATTACAGAAAGTTGTAAATAAACAAGCAAGATACAATCTTCTTAGTATTCTTAAGGAATTCCTTAGAAAAAATTATGAAATGAATTCTGAATTTCGGCCTCAATTTATAGGAAAATTTTTGCCTCACGCATCGAGACAAGTGGAATATTGCGCGTCACGATGCGCCGTTGATGATGGACGCGTGGCAAGGAACTTTTGAAGATGAGGACACGTGGCAGGGTCAGTGTCGGCAACTCAATAATTGTGTCAGCATCACGATGTGGAAAGTTATTACGCATCGCGATGCTAACGTCAGCATTAACACATGTTGATGATGATTGCCGGCAGTATGTGATGGTGACACGTGTCTGGCGCACGTTAGCAGATGTTGACATGTGGCAGACGCATGTTAGCAATGACGCATGATAGCAAAACTTCTCTGATTGGTCCACGTGTCCGGCGCATGTTAGTAGTCTCTGGCGCACGTTAGCAAAAGGTGAATTTTAGCAAAATGGCGTATTTTAGCAAAACAACCCATTTTAGTAGGAAATTTACATTTTTGCCATTTTTATTCATTTTCCACTGTTTTGGCCCCGAATTACCTCTAGAGAGTCCTATTATTTTATTTATTTAGAAAATACCATAAAACACATCAAAATATTCACATAACTGAAGAAATTATACAAAATATTAAGTTAAAGGAGTGGGAAATAGTGATCTATTTACCACTCATCACAAAGCAAATATTGAGATAATTGAAAAACTACCTCCACCATCATATGTCAAAGGGATTTGCAGTTTTCATGGACATGCAGGCTTTTACAGGAGATTTATCAAAGACTTCTCCAAGATTGCTAAACCTCTGTGCAATTTTCTAGAGAAAGACGTGCCTTTCAACTTCATCAAAGAATGCCATGATGCTTTTGAGCTCTTAAAACAGAAGGTGGTCTCTTCCCCCATCATAGTAGCACCGGATTGGACATTTCCATTTGAGGTGATGTACGATGCTAGTGATTTTGCTGTAGGTGCAGTTTTGGGACAACGCAAAGCAAAAATTTTCCACACCATTTAATACTACAGCAGAACTCTGAATGAAGCACAACTCAACTACATAACCACTGAAAATGAGTTGCTTGCAGTTGTGTTTGCTTTTGATAAATTATGTGCCTATCTACTAGGTCCCAAAGTGGTGGTCTACACAGATCATTCAACAATCAAATACTTGATCACGAAGAAAGATGCCAAACCTAGATTGATCCGTTAGGTACTTCTGCTGTAATAATTTGACGTGGAGATCCGAGATAAGAAAGGGACAGAAAACCAAGTGGCAGATCAATTATCAAGGCTCGAGAATGGAGAAACAGATGGCAATGATCTGACAATCAAATAAACTTTTCCAAATGAACAGTTGTTTGCCATGAAATAGCAGGATGTCCCTTGGTATGCTGACTATGTAAACTACATAGTATCGAGAAAATGGCTGTTGGAATGGACTCATCAACAATGGAAGAAGTTCTTCAAAGAAGTCAATCAGTATATCTGGGATGAGCCATACCTGTTCAAATGTTATGCTGATCAATTATTGAGACGTTTTGTTCCACATGAGGAAGTTAATAGTGTCTTGCAGCATTGTCATTCATCACCATATGGCGGATATTTCAACGGAAATAAAACTGCAGGTGCCAGAGAACATGAAATATTTCAATGAAAAATGAAGGACCTCTACAAAATATTCTGGAAGTGGAGATATTTAATGTATGGGGGATTGATTTTATGGGACCCTTTGTTCCATCATTCGAAAACATGTACATACTAGTTGCAGAAGACTATGTCTCCAAATGGGTTGAAGTCATAGCACTGCCATCAAATGATTCAAAAGTGGTGATAAAATTCCTTAAAAAGAATATTTTCACTCGCTTTGGAACACCTCGGGCAATTATTAGTGATGGTGGCACACATTTCTGCAACAGATACTTTGATGCACTCCTATCCAAATACGGAGTTACTCATAAAGTTGTCACTACCTACCATCCACAGTCAAATGCACAGGTTGAAGTTTCAAACAGAGAGATCAAAAGAATTTTGGAGAGAACCGTTGGATCAACAAGGAGGGACTGGTCTACAAAACTAGATGACGCACTATGGGTCTGCCAGACATCATACAAGACACCCATTGGTATGTCCCCATATCGAATGGTGTTTGGGAAGCATGTCATCTACCAGTTAAGCTTGAACATAAAGCGTACTAGGCACTGAAGAAGTTAAATCTTGATCCACAAGCAGCGGGAGAGAAACGACTCCACCAACTCAACGAATTGGATGAATTTCGCCAACAGGCTTATGAGAATGCCAGACTATACAAAGAAAAGAAAAAAAAATGGCATGATCCAAAAATAGTGCGCAGACAACTGGAACCAAGGCAGCGGGTTTTACCATACAGAGTTGTTGAGTTACTTGATCCCAACACTAATGATACATTCAAAGTTAATAGCCAGAGTGTCAAGCACTACTGGAGAGAATCATTTGAGCGACAAAAAAAAGTGTCACACTTTCAGATCCAGCCTAACGTTCGGGCAGTCATGTCTAGTTGACAATGTTAAAATTAGCGCTAGTTGGGAGGCAACCCATGTAATTTTTGTATATATTCAGATTTGGTGTGTTTTTATTTTTGTGTTTTTAATTTTTGTAGGTAAAGTCACATTTCAGGATGGAAGAAGTTCTCTCAAATCTTCACAAGCAATTTCCTTGTCTCCCTTAAAACTCTCTGATGAAAGTCTACAAAGCTCGCTTGGAACGAATGAGAATTTTGATGATCAAAGGTATTCCGACTGACATTCGTTGGATTATTAAAGCACGGGTCCGATTGGCAGGTGAGTCATCTAACTCTTTTGTGTCATATCTTCCTGGTTTAGGAAGAAGCACCTATGCTAAAAAGAGAAGAGCTAAAAGAATGAGTGTTTGCTATAAATGTGCACACATGACATGTAATACTCGTTGTCGTTCTTTAGGAATGATGTCTGATAACCATGAAGATAAAATTAAATTCATTAGGGATGGCTTGAGTAAGGAGTCTTTGGATGACATATCATTGACTCTTGAGACGCATTCTAGTGGATATATGCATCATGCAATTCACATGTTATATACACAATTTTGAAAAGAAAGATAACATTTAAGTCTCGGGAATCTTACTCTAAAAGACCCTGTTTGCCAATTTATAAGAAAATTTGATGGGATGCTTGTCACTGATGCATAGACGTCATTGAAGCCGTTACTTCCTATAAATATTATTTTCTCTTTGTATTTATCTAATAATTATGATTTGTTTTGTTATTTTCTTTTATTTTTTCCAACAGGATCCAGACTCTTTGACTTTCACCATATATTTTACTCTTTAGTTAATAATTGTCATTTGGCAAGTACTAGTGCTCTTATTAATCACCATTTTTTAGGTTCTATAAATTGATCTCATCATTACACTCTTGAAGACATCTAGAGTTGAAAAAAAACTTAAACAAAAAAACAAAAAAAAATTGAGGCAACTTCAAGATGACGAGTTGTAAACATTTGTGCGTTTTGTTGTACTAGTGTTGATTCTAAACCAGAGTACATAGAGGTAGCACATGAATTGGGTAGAGTCATAGCTGAAAGGAATATACACTTAGTATATGACGGTGGCAATCTTGGACTAATGAGAATCGTTTCAAGGGCTGTACAGGAAGAAGACAGTCAAGTCTTGGGAATCATCCCAAAACCTTTGGCGGAGGCAAATCTTATAAGACCATCAAACAGAGAGGAACTGATTGTACCAGGTATGTCTGAATGTCTGGTTGAAATGATTAACCATGTTGATGCTTTTATTGCTTTGCCAGGTGGTTTGGGCACGATGAAGGAAATTTTTACAGTACTATCTTGGACGAATTTGAACATACACCAGAAACCGATTGGATTATTTAACGCTGATGGATTTTATGATTTTCTTTGTGTGTTTCTTGATGATGCCCAGAGAAATAGATTTGTGTCAAAACCCGTAAAATAAATCCTCTTCGCTGCCAAAACTGCCCATGATTTAATTGACCAGCTCTTAGCCTTTGAACCATAAATTAACCCTATGTTTTCCAAGATTAATTGGTCCGATAATGATCGTGGTAAAAAGCGTCGGATAAATCTGGATCTTAACCTTTAATTTTCATTTTAGATGTAGAATTTTAGCTAACCAGGTATTGTTTTTCTAAACTCTTCTTCTGCTTTTTAGACATTGGTGACAATGTCTCAATTAGGTTTGGGGGAGAGGAATAGTTGACTAGTATCTTGTTTTTATTGTGTTGTTTTTATTTGATTGTTAGTCAAAATTTTCAAAAATTGAAAAAAAATTAAAAGTTAAAAAATAAAATAAACAAAATAGTTTGTATTTTTGTATTTTTTTAACTTGACTAATCAAATGAAATTGGTATGAGATAGATGTGTAAGGAATTTCCACAATTGAGACGTATCTCAACCTATTTCGTAACAAGTTAATTTTTTTATTTCATTTTGAATTATTTAATTTGTGAATTCTCCACAATACTGATTAAATTGGATCTTCATATGCTCAATTTACAGGTATTATCAACATGCATGGTAACATACAAGCATGAGTTGTAAGTGAAAAGTTTGTAATATTCAGTGCTCTAGTTTAATTGGAGGAAACATCTAAAAAAGCGATGGAATAAAAAAAATTGTATAAAAAAATAAAACATCTGAGATCCGAGTAATTATGTCCGTAGGGGTGTTTTAACACCTAGTGCCCTAAAGCCAACTGGTTTGGGAGTCACTGACCCAAAGCTCGATACATGGATAGAAGATCTTATAAAAAATGTATATATTTATATATATCTGAAATCTGAGTAATTAAGTCCGTAGGGGTGTCTTAACACCCAGTGCCTTAAAGCCAACTGGCTTGGGAGTCACTGACCAAAAGCTCGCTACATGGATTAAAGATATTGTAAATAAATGAAAAATAAATAAATAATAAATAAAGAAAAATAATAATAAAAATAATAAAAAAATAAAATTCCATTGCTAAAAAGTTGTGAATTCTGATATAACTTTAGGACGAAAATATTACTTTCTTTTCAACTACACTTATGAATATTGTGGGCACAATGAGTTGATTAATACTTTGTTGGTTGTGTATATGGAGAATGATAAAAATAATCGAAGAATTTACTTATTTGGTAATTTAGAATGAAAGAAAACAACTACTAACTTGGATAATAAGTTTTACTTGTTTAGTCACTAACTTGTTTATTCTCTTTTCTCTTGTCTTTTTACTTTTGTGTGCATTAGATTAACGTTTGTGGGTGTCGTTGCTGTAAGCCCTCACGAGGCTACAACTCGTCCACTAAGAACACCTAGCGGTTTAAAGGCTTGTTGCATACGCTAAATGCAACCGTGATCCCTACAAAAGTGGCTTAGTTTCAATTTATTTATTGCACTTTATTTTGTTGTTTTGCTCAATGACTAGCAAAATGTTAGGTTTGAGGGTGTGATAAGCGGTAAATATATCAGTATTTACCGTCACTTTTACTTAATATTTTATATAGTTTCTCGAGATTTGTGAATATTTTGATGTGTTTTGTGTTATTTTGTAGATAAATAAAATAACAAGACTCTCTGGAAGCTATTCGGGGCCAACACACCAAAAACGGACAAAAAGGGAACAAAATGTAAATTTCCTGCTAAAATGAGCGGTTTGCTAAAATGCGCCTTTTGCTAAAATGCGCCGTCTGCTATCATGCACCACTAACCTGCGCCGGACACGTGTCAAAATCAGAGAAACTTGCTATCATGTGCACATGCTAACATGCGCCTGTCACATGTCAACATCACATCAGTCTTGCTAATGTGCGCCAGACACGTGTCATCATCCCATGCCGCTGACATTTACTATGCATGCATCACGACGCGCAACACATCACACGTCGTGACTCTGAAACAATAATTCAACTGCCGATGCAACCGATGCCACATGTCACGATCTCGTTTAATCAAACGCGCATCGTGACACGCGGGGCAGAATGTTCACTATTAATAGAGGCTGAACTAAGAAGGAAAATGTAGGCACTGGATTTTTGCATCTAAGTCCCGATGATGAGTCTCGTATGGAGACACTACCTCTTTAATTGTGGAAGCCGTGGGAAACGGACGTCGGACGGAAAGAGTCAAGAATTGACACTTTTGTTGGATTTAATTCGCTGGAGTACCTGCGGGTTCGCTTGTTGGACCTCCATTTTAAAACACACCCTTAGCCCAAAACCCCGCAAGACACACACCAAGCCCATTAAATCACTTCCCTAAAAAAATCCACACATTAAACAAATGTTGAAATCAAACCAAATCACCTTCCCAAATTAAATAAATCACATACCAAAATTAAATAAAGTCAAATAAAATCCCATCAAAAGCTTTCCTAATTCATTTAAATTACATTCCCTAATTAAAAGATACAAATCAAATCATATCCCTAATCAAAAGAGAACAAATCAAATCAAATCAAATCACTTCTCTAATTAAAATATTTTTCCTTATCCCACACTAATTAAAAATATCCCCCATAATTACACAAATCTCTTTCCTATTCAAACAAGGATAAACACAACCCTCTCCTATAAAAAGAACCACAAACCCAACTTTAGAACCCTAGGGCTCACACTCACGGCCTTCCCTCACATAAAAAAAACCCTAGAAAACCTAAGCCTCGACTGACTTCTCTTTTTTTCACGCACAGCTCATCCTCACGCCCCCCATCACTTCACTCTATCTCACGGCAACTCATTAACCCACCAAAGCACAAGCCTTCAACCCTAGACACCTCACGCCACTCTTTCTCACACACACACGTCCCTTCTTCTGACCCCTATATCACCCAAAAAACTACACCAAAACAACCCCTATATCGCCCAAAAACTTCACCAAAACAGCCCCAATATCACCCAAAAAACTGCACCAAAACAGCCCCAATATCACCCAAAAAACTGCACCAAAACAGCCCCTATATCACCCAAAAAACTGCACCAAAACAGCCCCTATATTACCCTCTCGCTCAAAAAAACTGCACATCAAAATAGTCCCCTTTACCACCGAAAACTGCACATAAAAACAGCCCCTAAACACACTCAAATAACCGTAAAACAGTAACCCCAAACAGCCCCAAAATACCGCAAACTGCACCCCAAAATCAGTCCTAAATCACCAAAATTGCACCCCAAAAACAGTCCTAAATCACCAAAAAATGCACCCTAAAACAGTCCAAAAAAACAGCAGCTCAAAACAGAGAAAACAACAGCCCAAAACAGCGAGGTGACGAAGGAAAACATTGAACCAATGAACCGGAAAAGTTGCGGAGCATTAACCCTTCCGACGACCACGTAATGCACTTCCAATAAGCGACTTAAAAGGTAAGACCTGAGGGCACCCTTTGTTATATTTATTTTGTCGTTCTAGACACAGCATGCTTGGTTGGACGTAACATACGTCCAACCGGGCATGCGAAGTCCTATATTGAAAACGGCCAAATTCTTTGGTCACATATTTATTATTCAGAATTAATTTTGTATTATTAGTCTTTTATTATTTTTCCTTTAATTTATGTTTATTATTGTTTTATTATTCCGTATTTGTTTTGTTATATTTGGTTATTTATAGTTATATGCATTATCATATGTCATGTATGTCAACATTGGGTGAATGATTGTGTTGCGTTAATGATGAGTGTTGCCTCTCGTGGTATATCGGATGGAAACCCAGAAGTAAATTCTGTAGCTGAATCCGAATGGACGGTAGTGAGGTCTGTACTTGGGACACAACTCCACGTAACGTTTGAGGAAACGTTCACGCATATGTTCATGAAATTGTGTGCTTGCCGTTATGTCGATTTACTTTTATGCATGCAAACTTAGATATAGGTTCTACTCATATGTATGCAAACTTAGATATAGGTTGTATGCAAACTTAGATACAGGTTATTCTTGCGTATGTATGTTGCGTAGACTTGGTTATATTATTGCATAAATCCATTCATTACAGGAGGCATAAGTAAGGGACCATTCCAAACCCAACGGTTTGAGGTCTTCCCTTGCGAGGGGTAAGTGCGGCCTTAAATCATTGTCCCAGTTCACACTAGGTGGCGACTCCATTTTTATTTCTCCGATTTAGTCCCCCGTGGGCTACTCCGTACTCCGGACTAGGTCGCGAGCCTGGAACAGCGTCGCTAATTTATGTGTCCTACAGTCTGGCGACTCCACTGGGGATAGATAATTGGCCCCGAAATAATGTCTTGTGATGTTTTTGATTTGTGCTTTAGTTAACCATGTCTAGAGTGGGTTGAAAGGGTTTAATCAAAGGCGTTATTGAGGCTAGGTGATGGTTTGGTGTCTTCCTTCATTCACTACCTTTCTATAAGGAAAAGCTGTGAAGGTACCTAGATAATCATTACCCGTAGCTCGTTGTGACAGACTAATTTGGAGGACTTGTTGTTTATTCCTGTCATCAAGGTGATAAGAGCCTAAGAGGCTTGGGTATTAAGAGAGTTCGCTCCACCCTCCCTCTGGGGAATCTATAATAGGAAATCCATTTGACAATCAGTCATGCACCATAACTCGTTGGCACGTACCTTAAGGTATAAAAAAGGTGTGCTCACTTGGTCGCTTGAATCCTTGAGTGGGGAGTCCTAGTTGTGGGCAATCCTTCGTCAGCGGGAGCCTTTGTCCACACCCCTATAAACCTGCATATGAACTGTAGTTGTAGGACCAATAGAAACTATTCCTTTATGCTTGCATTTAGGACCATCGTCATTTGGATTCAGTTGGACTTTTTGTCATAAGGTATGGGCTTGTTGGGCCATTTAAACTGGGACGAGTCCGTGCTTTATGGCAATTGGGCCAAAAGCTTCTGAAATGCCAATGGGCCATCTTGTGTTTAGGCCTTTTATCATTTGAAGTTGTTTAGCTATGTTATCGCAAAATTGTAAACATGTTGGGCCTTTTCAACTGGGACAAGGTTGCACCGCGCAATAGTATGATTGAATGCTTTAAAATGATAATGGGCCGACTTATATATTTCATGCATCGCACGCATCTCATGCATCTCATGCATACATGTATCATGTTAACCCTGTGTCTTAAAAGCCATCATAGATATCCGTTGGGTTAGAGAAAAAAAAGATTTGTCAAGAAGAGTTTAGTAAACATAGATATCGGGAAAAGGAAATCGAGAAACAGAAAATGTTACGGCAAGGATAGAAACGATAAACTCTTGATGTGCTTTTATTTGATACTTTGAGTGATTGGTCTATGTTAGACTCGTAAGCACTTTACTATAGGTTCTTAGCGTTGAAAACCTGAGTAGTTGGCAAGGTGACTAGTTGAAGAAACTGTAGGTCGGTGAATGACTGTTTTCTTAGATGTCTACCTTGATTTTCTTATGTTATGAGGTGTGGTATGGTTGAAAATGAAAGAAAAGTCTCTAAAGAAAAGAATTGAACCACCTTTAACCGATAAGCGTTAAGCTACCCATGGGCGAGTATTAGGACCACCATGAGGAGAAATGCTACCTTAAAGGTAGGTGTGTTGAAAAAAAAAAGAGAGAAAAAGAAAAGAAAAGAAGAAAAGAAGTTCAAAATGAAAAGAAAAAAGAAAGAGACAAAATAGAAAGAAAACCATACCACATTGAGCACAGAACAGCAACTGCAGGCATAATTCAGACATCTAGGTTGGTTTGACCCATCGATCCCATTTTCTTTGACGAAATCATTGAGTTGGCTCACCTGGGGATGAATCTGCAAAGGAACCTTTGCGCACACACACTTTGAGTCTGGCTTAGATCATTTATTCAAAGACTTGGATTTGAGTTGCGTTGAATGTTTTGAAGGTTCTTTGGTTTCATTACTGAGCATTCTGTGAGGGCAATAATATGTGTAACTATTGAGACTATTTCGTAGAATGTGATATAGTATGAAGATATGGAATGCCACATCACGTGGTTCACCTTGACCTATTACAAGCAGCGAAGAGCGGAAAGCTAAATCAAGACTGGGGGCGACCAATCTACCACCCCGCAAATAAGGGAAACAACGAGATCTTGAGCCATGAGACAAAAGAGAACCAACCAATCACCAGAAGAGAACTGGTAGAAGGAAATTGCAAGCAGACCTAGGGGCGACCAAAGACTTTTGTAGGCAAGAAGCACTGAAAAGCACAAGTAAGACCTAACCCATCGGAATAGGAAACACATTCATGCATGCATGCATACACGTCATATACACGTAATCCTTGTCTTGTTTTTGTTCACAGGTTTTAAAAAAAAAAAAAAGCGGCAAATGCAAGCCAACCAGAAACAACAACAAAGCATCATCAGTTCCGGGAATGAATCCCTGGGCCGAGGCCCACACTATCAGTAGTTTGGGGAATGAATCCCAGGGTCGAGGCCCGTATCGTCAGAATTTTGGAATGAATCCCAGGGTCGAGGCCCACATCGTTAGAGTTTTGGAATGAATCTGGGAATGAATCCCAGGGACGAGGTCCACGTCGTCAGAGTTTTGGAATGAATCCGGGAATGAATCCCAGGGTCGAGACCCACATCGTCAGAGTTTTTGAATGAATCCCAGGGTCGAGGCCCACGTCATCAGAGTTTTGGAATGAATCCGAGAATGAATCCCAAGGTCGAGGACCACATCTTCAGAATTTTGGAATGAATCCCAGGGTCGAGGCCCACATCGTCGGAATTTTGGAATGAATCCCGAGGTCGAGGCCCACATCATCAGAGTTTTGGAATGAATCCGGGAATGAATCCCAAGGTCGAGGCCCACATTATCAGCAGTTTTGGGAATGAATCCCAGGGGGGCGAGGCCCACATTAGTATCAGTTTGGGGCGAGGCCCACATCAGTATCAGTCTAGGGGCGAGACCCACATCAGTACCAGTTTGGGGCGAGGCCCAGGTCAGAATCAATTTTGGGGATGAGTCCCAGGGCGAGGCCCACATCAGTATCAGTTTGGGGATGAGTCCCAGGGTTGAGGCCCATAGATCATCAGAAAGTCGGGAATGGCACTCTGAGAATGGAGAACAGTTCGAGAATGAACAAGCCGGGAATGACATTCCGAGAATGGAGCACACTCTGAGAATGGAGAAAGGTTCATGAATAAACATAGACGAGAATGGCACTCTGAGAATGGAGCATGGTTCAGGAATGAACAAGCCGAGAATGGCACTGCGAGAATGGAGCAAGGTTCGGGAATAGACCATATCACAGTAACGGTTCGAGAATAGACCACCTCACACAGTAACGATTCGGTAATGGACCACCTCACATCATGGTTCGAGAACGAACCATCACATTATCAATATCAGTCTTACCAAATATGGCAATTTGGGGGCGAGGCTCACATTAACATCATTAGTATCGGTTTTGACGGGTATGGCACTCCGGGTATGGAGACACATCATCAGTTTTGCCGGGTATGGCACTCTGGGTATGGAGACGCAGCATCAGCTTTGCCAGGTACGGCACTCCGGGTATGGAGATATCACAGGGACGCCTCGGGTATGGGGTTTAGCATGCCAGGTACGACACTTCGGCTATGGAGACACAGCATCAGTTTTACCAGGTACGGCACTCCGGGTATGGACACATCAACTCTGCGACACTCTAGGTATGAAGACGCAACTGCGACACCTCGGGTATGGGGTTTAGCTTTCCAGGTACGACACTCCGGGTATGGATATATCACTGCGACACTCTAGGTATGGAGACGCAACCGAGACACCTCGGGTATGGGGTTTCGCTTGCCAGGTCCGGCACTCCGGGTATGGAGATATCACTACGACACTCTAGGTATGGAGATGCAACCGCGACACCTCGGGTATTGGGTTAAGCACGCCAGGTACGGCACTCCGGGTATGGAGACATCACTGCGGTACCCTAGGTACGGGGTTTAGCATGCCAGACTATCGTGGACTATCATAGACTATTGTGGACTATTGTGGACTACCGCGACACCCTAGGTACACGGTTTAGCACGCCAGGTATGACGTGTGTGTTAGACAGTTATGACCCATAGCGTCACTATTTTGTAAATGATATTGTATTATTGTACAAAATTAACTATGTAGTAATGAAATTGCCTTTTACCGTTTTGTAATTTATTTACTTTGATATAAATGGTAAGAGTCCCTATGATTAGTTCCGGATTGTGATGATATGAGACGGTATCAATCCATAAAGGTTTAATCATTAAATATCCCTAGTCGTAGTATTATCGAGATTGGACATCGATAATGCGGAATAGACTAGTACTGCACTTGTGCATGTTGTGAGGGCACAACGGCATAGTTCTCATATATTTAAGTATAGGATACTTATGCAAGTGCGGTAGGAGGTTGTGTTTTACCGATGGTACGGAAAAAAGCTTCGCTCTGGATAGACCCCGCGGAATCCCATTGGTAGTATGTCTACGTGTCTATGGGAGTCCGCTTCAGGGTAGGTGCATATGATCTTAACCTGAGACTTGCATCGCTAGTACTTACGACAATCGGTAAACTTTAGTTTTGGTGGTCCAGGGCTTTAACGGGTTCTGTGTACACCTCTTCTGGATTTATCGAGAATCGTAGTGTATTGGGTGTGATGTCAAGATGGAAGTATCACTTCAGACATATGGAGATGATGATCGCGAGGGATACAGAACTAGTACTCTATAATGGTTGCAACCATCGGGATAATATGACTAGGTCAGGATTATCCGATTCAAAGAGACTGGTTGCTTGATGTCCGATATGTGTATCGTACGGGGCAGACACATCTCCAGCCCCAGGCCTTACATGTGATCATCCGATACTGGTTCGATATACACTATACTACGGTATACTACGCCTGTTATAGATCTTATATTCCAATAAGAATATTTCTGGAGAATTGGGTAGGCATGGCGTTTTGCTAGAGGCTAACCTTGTCTTGTAAATCGGTAAAAACGTAGTACTTGGTACGTACGTATTCAGATAATCTGATGGCCGTATTACTGCCAACATATCCAGAGATCTCTTGGGTCGCTTCCCGAAGATTCACCAATGACGTATGATTCAAACTCGATTAATCTTGGATTAATTACGGAGAGACTTTATCTTGGATAAAGTACTATACATAGAGAGAGAACGATTAATTTGGAATTAATCATAAAATTATTATATTCGATATAATAATCGAAATTCGATTTCGACGCGAAATTAAAATTAGATTTTAATTCGGGCAAACGAGTTAATTTAGAATTAATTCGTTAGCGACGTAAATAATAATTTCGCTAGGCGCAATTATTTATTTAAAATACGATTTAATTAACGTCGCAACGTAAGTTCGGTATTTCGGAAATATCGAACCCGAACGCGTGAGTGCACGTGGGCCCACTTTCATTTGGAAATGTGTGGGGCCCACATGACACATGTCATATTATGCATTATTTAATTCTAATGCATTGCATGGAGATAGTGTACAATGCACTCAATGGTTTTGCATGGAAATTGAGTGTTTGACACTCTAAGCCATTGCATGATTTGTGTCATAAGTTTATTATTAATTTAATAAATATTATGGCATAAATATAAATTGATTTTTTGTAACAAAAATCATTCAACTTTTCTCTCTCACATTGCCGAAACTTGCAAGCCGTTTTTGGCTCTCCTTTCTTCAATTTTTGTGGCAAGATTTGAAGAATTTGTGCATTCAAAATCACAACAAGGGCTAGCACCTTCAAGGGATCATACATAGGTGATATTGGAAACTAATCCTTGAGCTTGGAAGGATCAAACTCGACTTGGAGTCCCTCTTTTCTTCTTGGCCGAGAGCTTCACTGCACAAGGGAGGAGTTTTCGCATCATCTAAGCATCCATTTTCAAGTATTGTGAGTATGATTCCGCCATACTTCAATTTATTCATTCATGTATTTATATATTTTGCTTGTTCTTGTTGATCTTGGGGCTTGGTTATTTTTTCCAACAGTGTGGACTATAGTGGACTATTGTGGACTACCACGACACCATAGGTACAGGGTTTAGCACGCCAGGTATGGCATGTGGACTATTGTAGACTATTGTGGACTACCCCGACACCCTAGGTATGGGGTTTAGCACGCCAGGTACGGCCTGTGGACTATCATGGACTATTGTGGACTACCGCGACACCCTAGGTACGGGGTTTAGCACGCCAGGAATGGCACATCATCAATTCGGTTCAGAGCAACAGGCAAGCCAGGTGGCAGCTGGCGAGCCAGGTAAGTGAAAATGCATTGCACGTACTTTGATAGGATTGTCATTATCACACACTGCACAACTCCCATCAAAGTGTGGGCAACTGTAGGCACTGTATTTTTGCATATAAGTCCCAATGATGAGTCTTGTATGGAGACACTACCTCTTTAATTGTGGAAGCCGCGGGAAACGGACGTCGGAAGGAAAGAGTCAAGAATTGACACTTTTGTTGGATTTAATTCGCTGGAGTAGCTGTGGGTTCGCTTGTTGGACCTCCGTTTTAAAACACACCCTTAGCCCAAAACCCTGCAAGACACACACCAAGCCCATTAAATCACTTCCCTAAAAAAATCCACACATTAAACACATCTTGAAATCAAACCAAATCACCTTCCCAAATTAAATAAATCACATACCAAAATTAAATAAAGTCAAATAAAATCCCATCAAAAGCTTTCCTAATTCACTTAAATTACATTCCCTAACTAGAAGATACAAATCAAATCATATCCCTAATCAAAAGAGAACAAATCAAATAAAATCAAATCAGTTATCTAATTAAAAGATTTTTCCTTATCCCACATTAATTAAAAATATCCCCCATAATTACACAAATCCCTTTCCTATTCAAACAAGGATAAACACAACCCTCTCCTATAAAAAAGAACCACAAACCCAACCTTAGAACCCTAAGGCTCACACTCACGGCCTTCCCTCACATCAAAAAACACTAGAAAACCTAAGCCTCGACTAACTTCTCTTTTTTTCACGCACAACTCATCCTCACGCCCCCATCACTTCACTCTATCTCACGGCAACTCGTTAACCCACCAAAGCACAAGCCTTCAACCCTAGACACCTCACGCCACACTTTCTCACACACACACTTCCCTTCTTCTGACCCCTATATCACCCAAAAAACTTCACCAAAACAGCCTCTATATCGCCCAAAAACTTCACCAAAACAGCCCCAATATCACCCAAAAAACTTCACCAAAACAGCCCCTATATCACCCAAAAAACTGCACCAAAACAGCCCATATATTACCTTATCGCTAAAAAAAAACTGCACATCAAAACAGTCCCCTTTACCACCGAAAACTGCACATCAAAACAGCCCTAAACACACTCAAATAACCTCAAAATAGCAACCCCAAATAGCCCCAAAATACCACAAACTGCACCCCAAAAATAGTCTTAAATCACCAAAAACTGCACCCGAAAAACAGTCCTAAATCACCAAAAACTGCAGCCCAAAAACAGTCCTAAATCACCAAAAACTGCACCCTAAAACAGTCTAAAAAAATAGCAGCTCAAAACAGAGAAAACAGCAGCCCAAAACAGTGAGGCGTCGAAGGAAAACATTGAACCAGTGAACCGGAAAAGTTACGGAGCATTAACCCTTCCGACGGCCACGTAACACACTTCCAAGAAGCGACATAAAAGGTAAGACCTGAGGGCACCCTTTGATATATTTATTTTGTCGTTCTAGACACGGCATGCTTGGTTGGACGTAACATACGTCCAACCGGGCATGTGAAGTCCTATATTGAAAACGGCCAAATCTTTTGATCACATATTTATTATTCATAATTTATTTCGTATTATTAGTCTTTTATTATTTTGCCTTTAATTTATGTTTATTATTGTTTTATTATTCCGCATTTGTTTTGTTCTCTTTGGTTATTTATAGTTATATGCATTATCATATGTCATGTATGTCAACATTGGGTGAATGATTGCGTTGTGTTAATGATTGAGTGTTGCCTCTCGTGGTATATCGGATGGAAACCCAGACGTAAATTCTGTAGCCGAATCCGAATGGACGGTAGTGCGGTCTGTACTTGGGACACAACTCCACGTAACGCTTGAGGAAATGTTCACGCATATGTTCATGAAATTGTGTGCTTGCCGTTATGTCGATTTACTTTTATGCATGTAAACTTAGATATAGGTTCTACTCCTATGTATGCAAACTTAGATATAGGTTGTATGCAAACTTAGATACAGGTTATTCTTGCGTATGTATGTTGCGTAGACTTGGTTATATTATTGCATAAATCTATTCATTACAAGAGGCATAAGTAAGGGACCATTTCGAACCCAACGGTTTGAGGTCTTCCCTTGCGAGGGGTGAGTGCGGTCTTAAATCATTTTCCCAGTTCACACTGGGTGGCGACTCCATTTTATTTCTCCGGTTTAGTCCCCCGTGGGCTACTCCATACTCTCGACTAGGCCGCGAGCTTGGAACAGTGTCACCGATTTTTTTGTCCTACAGAAAATTCATACCTTCTTCCGGGGAATTCCTTAAGAATACTAAGAAGATTTTATCTTGTTTGTTTATTTACAGCTTGTTGTATTGAATTTTACGCAATAGTACTTTCTTTACTTTACTTTTCAGTCTTTTTTTTTACTGTTCAGTTTGAGGAGGTAACTCCCATCTGCTGGGGGTAAAAGGTTAAGCTTTTATTACTAATATTTAGATTAATCTCCCTTAATTATAATATATAAACTATTTAAAACCTGACTTAATGGGATACCTCATTTATGGTCGGTTGGACTTAATTAAATTGATTTTAACCTGACTAAATTGGATACCGCCTTTATGGTCGGTTGGAATTAATCTTAAATTTGACTTAATTAGGATACCGCCTTTCTGGTCGGTTTGTAATATCATGCAAAGTTAATATATTATAATAAAGATGATATCTAAAATAGAAGTAATAAAAGTAGATCCTCTAACCCCAGCATTTTCTTTTATTGTTTATTTTATCTTTTTTAATTTCCAAGCTTTACTTTATGTCATTTACTTTGTTTAAGCTTTTACTAGTCATATGTGTTGTAACTAAACCTGTTATCTGGGGTTGTGATGAATTCCAATATCACCGGTTTATAAGGGGATATTTTGTGTCTTGGGTAATATAAAAGTTTATTTATTAAGTCTTAAGCTTAATACTTCTTATTAACTGGCCATTAATAAGATTGATATGGTAAACTTAAAATGAACTTGACGAAGGGATTTTAAGTTTCAGCGTTAGACTTAATAGCCCACGATCTCCGTTAAGGATTAGATACCCCTTATTAGATTTCCTTCCAGGATAGACATATACCTATCGGGCGGGGGTAGCCACAATTGGAACTTAATCTTAATGAATACAGGTAACTTGGTTGACATAGACATATGATTTATTGGGTTATTTGGGTATTTGCATCTGACCATCGACAGAGGCTTTTGCATAAATTCGTGGTCCAGGTTAATAAAACGATATATTACACAAACATGAGATAACCACTTCATCTTTAAAAGATATTGGAAGAATTCAACACCCTAGATAGTTTAATAATATTGAATTTTCCTTTCATCTACTTCGCAATGTTTTATTTACTTGTTTTAAGTTCAAATTCACCAACCAACCAATCAAACAACCAATCTATTAGATACTCGTAAACATTTGACTTCATAAATTAATAGCTTAGATATTAAGTCCTCGTGGGACTGATATATTTTATACTTCTTGAGCGATACGTGCGCTTGCATTACGTGAGTGATTTCTCCGATCGGGACATCAGATCGGTCTTCGACTTCATACACCACCATCATTTTTAAGGTTCCCGACATCAACTCACCAACTCATTGATACTGAGAATTAAGGGACTGATGTTGATGATCATTTTTCACTCTGATGAGGTTCAAATACCGATGAGGGGTATAATGAGATTTTTTACTTTGCCAAGAAGGGATGATAAAGGGCCAAGGGCTTAGAGAGGCTAAAGTTGGATAGAGAGGCCCAATCCCACTATACAAAGAAGTCATTTCAAGGGCAGAACCTGCTGATGATAAAGCAATTTGGGATACTGACCCGACCCAGAAAAGATGTGTTAGATTTGGCAGCATTTAAGTATTTATGGAAGCCGATCCGAGGTGGTTATAGTTTGTAAACTTGACCTAGTTAGAGAAGTCTGGAGGTTTGACCAAGTATCATTCACCTCGGTATTCCAACCCGAGGATCAGAGCTGGGATCATATAGTCTACTTGAGGTCATATGACGTATGCCCTAGTTGAAAGGATTAGCTTTTGTAAGAGTAATGATGATTATGGGAAAACAATTCTCGCACCTTACAACTTGTAAAAGAGCGAAGATCTTAAAAACTAGTGATAGAGAGAGAAAGCTGGTCGGTTACCTGACCAAGTGAGTGAGTTGTAATTGGCTAGTGAAAGACTTAATGTATTATATATTCTGTAAGCTCACTATCCTACATGTAGCTCGGGTCGGTCTTGACCTCGAGCAGTAATAAAATGTCCACTTTCTGTCAAACCACATAAATCATTGTTTATGTGATTTATCTGTATGCTTGCTAAACTTTTCTTTGTTCCCTACTAACCAAACAAATTCTCTACTGATGGAGGTTTATTCGAGGGGTTAATTTCCAATATTTCCCTTTAAACGAAAAACAGCCATCAACAATTATACACATTATTTATTATTTGTTTCAATAATATACACTTATCATGTGTTTTTTTATCAACATTCCCCCACTACAAGAATTATGGCTTTTAGCGTCTAAATTTATGTCGACGCTAAAAATCGGACATTTAGCGTCGAATCACCTATTTCGACGCTAAAAAATCAACAATTAGCGTCGAATTTAATGTTTCGACGCTAAAGATAGATTAAAATACAGAATGCCCCCAACCCTTCTCCCCCTCTGTTTTTTCTCCCATTCTCTTCATTTTGATCCTCTGAAATCTCAGAATCTGTCATCTGCAACCTCACAACTCTCCTAAAAATTTTCAATAAAATTGTAATCAATTTTCCATAAGGTAAATCTTCTTTTATATTTCTTTATTATTTTTCAATTTTTATGATTATCTTTATTATATACTTTTTGTTAGTGGTTTATGATTCATATATGTAGATTAAGTTAATTAATTAACTAAATATAATTTTTCTATAAACTATTTACTTTATCAACTAAATATATATGTATATGCTTAAATAAATAATTAATGAATTAGTAATGTTGATGAGTATAATATGATATTTAATAAATATATTATTATATTTAGGTATTTCAATGAAATGGATAGAAATTGGATGAGCTCGTTGGATAGATTGAGTGTTGAATATCGTAATGGAGTGTATGAGTTCATGGAAGTCGCAAAGCAACACATTGATGCAGAAGGTCGTGTTCGGTGTCTATGTACAAATTGTTTGAATAGGAAAAGGAAACGGTTAGATGAAGTTCATAATCATTTATACATGCCAGAAATATCACCAACTTACCGTACGTGGATTTATCACGGTGAGCAGTATCATTCTCAGTCACGGTTTATTGATTCCGGTGAATGGAGCAGTAGTTACAATCAACCTGCAAACGACGAGATAACCGATGCTTTGCATGACTTACAAGGTCCACAACTTGGTCATAGTGTCAGTGGTGACATGCCAGTGTTAAGTGGAAATTATCAAAATTTATTTAGTGAACTACTTGATGAGGCAAAAAAAATTCCATTTGAAGGTGCTGGAATGTCGATCTTGAATTTCGTTGTGAAATTTTTACACATTAAAATGATCAACAGAATGACCAACAAAAGTATTGATATGATGCTAGAGTTACTGGTTGGAAGCAAATTGCCTAAGTCGTACTACGAGGCAAAGAAAATGTTGCGTGATCTGGGAATGGGGTATGAATCCATTCATGCTTGTAAGTATGATTGTTTATTATTTCGTGTCGAGTATGAATCACTTGAATATTGTCCGATATGTGGTGAAAGTCGGTACAAAGTCCGTGGTATGGGGAAGACAGTGTCTCAAAAGATATTGCGATATTTCCCTTTAACACCTAGGCTGCAGAGATTGTTCATGTCACGACACACAGCGACTGACATGATGTGGCATCATGAAAAGAGGATCGGTGCGGAGGGCATACTTAGACATCCTGCGGATGGAACCGAGTGGAAGGAATTTGATGGCATGTACCCCCGTTTCGATGTGGCCCGTTTTTGTTATTCCATATAACTTACCTCCATGGAAATGTATGAAGGATCCGTTCATGTTTATGTCATTGCTTATCCCTGGTCCACGTTCCCCTGGTAAAAATATGAATATTTACTTGAGACCATTGATCGAGGAGTTACAAACATTATGGAATGTGGGTGTTCATACCTATGATACAGCTTCCGAGCAGTATTTTCAGATGCATGCCGCATTATTATGGACCATTAATGATTTTCCAGCTTATGGTTCATTATCTGGATGGAGCACTAAGGGATACACGACATGTCCAGTTTGTGCGGGTCAAACACCTTCGCAACGATTACGGAATAAAACAGGATACACAGGGCACATGAGATTTCTTGAGTTGAGTCATCCTTGGCGGAGGAGTAAATTATTTAACGGTCAACATGAACCTCAGAGTATGCCTAGTCCATTATCTGGATTCGACATACTTTGCCAACATCAACATCTCAGAGACAGCACACCAGGTAAACATCCTAATAATAGAGATAAAAATCGAAAACGCTTACCTGAAGAGTTGAATTGGACAGGAAAGAGTATTTTCTTTGAGTTAGAATATTCGGGGACTCTGAGTTTACGACATAATTTGGATGTAATGTATATAGAAAAAAACATTTGTGAGAGTTTAGTGGGCACACTATTCAATATTCCGGGTAAGACAAAAGACACTGTAAATGCTAGATTACACCTACAAGATCTTAGAATTCGCAGTGAATTGCATTTACAAGTCACTTCTCGAGGTCTTATTAAGCCACCTGCTACTTATGTGCTCACTCAATCGGAGAGAAAATCATTCTGTGATTGGCTGAAAATGGTTAAATTCCCTGATGATTATGCATCGAATATTGGGCGTTGGGTCAGAGATGATATAATAACGGGATTAAAGAGTCACGATTTTCATGTGCTTCTCGAGATTCTCCTTCCTATTGGCATTCGACCTTATCTCCCCCTAAATTTATGCGACGTCGTACTTGATCTATGTGGCTTCTTTAAATAATTATGTCAGAGGAAATTAACCACAACTGTTATTGACGAACTTGAGCGAGGAATCGTGATAATCCTATGCAAGGTGGAGTAAATTTTGCCACCCGCTTTTTTTGATGTGATGGTACATCTGGCCGTGCATTTACCGGCTGAAGCTAGAAAGGGAGGTCTTGTCCATTACAAATGGATGTATCCCATTGAGAGGTAGTATATATATACTATTTTAAATATTACATTCTTAAATATTTACTGTGCATTGAATTTAGTATTAATGCAAACTTTTTGTCATATCTGAAGGGCTTTGGGAGATTACAAATAATATGTGAAAAACAAGGCACACCCTGAAGGGTCAATAGCTGAAGCTGTTGTAATAAGTGAAGCAATAACATTTTGGTCGATGTACATGTAGAATATTGAAACTCATTTTAATAGTCGGCCACGAAACTATGATGGAGATGCAAGTAATAAGCAATATATCACAGTGTTCCGTCAAAATTGCAGACCATTCGGAGCAGTAGGTGTCAAATTACTAACCTTTGAGGAAGTTCAACGTGCGCATTGGTTTATATTGAGTAATTGTGATGAAGTGCAACCGTATTTAACGTAAGTTTTTCTGGTGCATAACTATAGTAATTTCGCCATACATTAACCTAACTCATTTTTTGTAGGCAACATCTAACAATGCTACAATGTGGTGGTGACCATAACATTGATGGAACACACGAAAAAGAATTTCCTAAATGGTTTGAGACAACTGTAAGGCCTAACATTTTATATTTATTTTTATCCTAACATTAAATATTTCAGTTTGTTATATTAATACATCTATTTCTCTCATTGTTAGATTAACAACCAAGAGTAAAATGGTCAATTGGACTCGTCATCCACATTGGTTTCTCTGGCTTATGGGCCTCAAAAGCAGGTTTATGAATACAGTGGATGCATTGTCAACGGAGTTAGATTTCATACCGAACAGCGAGATGTTACTCATGTGACTCAGAATTATGGAATTGTAGTACAAGAAGAACACGGCTCAGATATTATTGACTTCTACGGAGTGTTGCAATCAGTCATTGAGTTGATATACCGACCCAGATGACATATTATGCTATTCGAATGTAAGTGGTTTGACACAAATGCCAGAAAGAGGAGAATTCAAGTTAGTAATCATCTAACGTCAATTAATGTTCAACGTTTTTGGTACAAGAATGATCCATACATTTTTTATACCCAAGCACGTTCAGTGATATATATATCTGATCCAAAGTTAGGAACTGGATGGATGGTTGTAGAAATGTTACAACATAGGGGCATTTGGGACAGGCAGGAGAAAGATAGAGTTGACATATCAGATGAAACACAAGAAGTCTCCGGCAACTTCGAAGTTCCTGAACATATATTTTATGGACCAACTGTCACCGTTCCTGAAAATATCACATTAACACGAGATAGTACAGACGTTGAGATAATTCCTTATTCTGAAGTTAGCGTGGAAGTAGCAAGTGAAGAAGAATTTGACACTGAAGATGACTTCGATTCTAGTCACGAATCCTCAAATACCGAAGATAATAGTGATTAATGAAGTTAGTGTATGATGTGATTGATGAATAATTTTTATTATTATATTATTTGGTTCTTATTTTGAATTATTATTTAAATATGGTTGAAAGATTGTCGTAATTATTAATAGTATAATTATCATATTATTGTTATTATTATTTTTAATGGTAGCAATTTAGCGTCGAAAAAGAATAGTCGACGCTAAATGTCTACCATTTAGCTTCGAAATAATAATCGACGCTAAATGTCAAATATTTTAGCGTCGATATTATATATTTCGACGCTAACCAAAAAATTAAATTTCCCCGAAAAATAACCCTAATTTTTTAATAAGCCGCCAAATTTTTAGCGTCGAATTATTCAACACTAAAAGCACATAAGTTTGACGCTAAAAGTCCATTAAATCCCTAAAACCACTGTCTTATTCTTTCTCGGCTCAGACGACAAAAACGAACCCTCTCACTGTCTTCTTCCTCCGCTCCAACCACTCTCTTCTTCAGCAAATTCATCCACTTTAGAGGTAAGTCTCTTTTGAACTTAGTTTGCCTATAACTCAAGAATTTGGAAAATATTGGTATGCATTTGGTCGAATTTTATAGAGCTTGAAAAACTTGATTTTTTAATGATGGGTTGTGTGGTTACCATTGTATGTGATACTATAATAATAGATTGTTGTTGGATGTGTTTAAATTTTTGGATTTTGGAAATGGATTTTTCTTTGTTACGGCCGAAACTTTGGAGGAAAATGGTTGCTTGATTTTGTTATTTAATTGATGTATTATTATGCATTGTGTGATAACACTATGAAATAGTTGGATGGTGATTTCCCTTGTGATGGTCGAATGGAATGGTTTAAGGGGAAATTAATTTGGTGATCTTTTGATAGTATAATCATGAAATTAGTGTGTATTTATACTTTTTGTGTGGCAATGTGCATGTTTATTGTATCTTTAACTGTGTAAGTACGCATGTAATAGTGGGATGTAATGGAATATACATGTTTAACAACAGTAAGTTGCTGCTAATCTGGTGCAGAACAGCAGCAGTTGCTGCTGTTCTGGGTTATATATGCTTGTAATTGAGAATTATGGCTAATTATCTCTTCAGGGGAATTTAATCAGTAGCTTTACTATTTAATTTCTAGAAAAAAAACTTATATGAAACTTGATCAATTAACTTATCCAATGAATATGTGTGTAATGTATTAATTAATAATTTTTTTTCTCTCCATATTTATTGATTAATTTCAAATTTTATGTCAACATTAGTGAATGAGAATATCACATTATGCATAAGTTCTTCATAAGTATTTCTTTCTTTTAATATTCTCTAGCAAAAGGCCCTTTTCCTTTCATTTGTATATTGTGTACATTTTTCTAATGACTTTCCAAATCCGAATAAAACCCAAAAACGTTTTTTATTCCACGAATAGTTTATTTTGAAGGATATGATAAACAACGACTATTAAATGCAATTCTTGTGACCATCCTATTGACTTATAATTTTAACTTTTCAACGTTCAAACCCTACCATAGTTATTAGAAAAATGGTAAACAAACACCTAAAATACACACCTCAAGACACATTTTGGAGAAGGTGAATTGAGTATTTGTTAAAATATTAAGAATAAAAGAGGAGAAAAAAAATTTAAATATAAGTATGGGTGTGTCTTGGGGTGTTTGTGTATCATTACTCTAATTACTATACATATACAAGATAGTTAAAATTCAAATGGAGTGATAATATATTGACGGAGCCACTGAGAGGCTAGTTCGGAGAGTGGCAATCTCTCAATCCAAAATTATTTTAGAATGTGATAATTTTGATTTGACCCTCTTTATTTTAAAGAGTATGTGAGATATGTGATTCAATCACTGATGTAAGGGTGTCATTATGATGGTTGTTAAGGTAGTAAAAAATTGCTGAAGAGTCCAGAGGCCGTTATAAAGGAGCTGTCTTGCTTGGACCTTTTCATTCATACAGTTCATACTATTTATTCACGTTTCATTTATTCTAGCTGACTATAGTTTTTTGGTTTCGCTCTTTGTTTGTGTGTTTTTGTAGATGGCACCGGGCAATCGCAGACGGGCTAATGCGACTCTATCTACATCAGCAAGGACAACTAGCCCTGGTGGAGTCTATGCTAGCATAGGTGAGTCCAGTACAGTGAAGGGTCGAGGACGCACCCGTGGTCTGGGTTGGCTAAGTACGTTAAGGCTCACGGCCTTATCCGGATTGAGATATCAGATGATGGACACAGTCAAGTCTGACAACATAATTCAGCGTTTACTACAGCCATAGGAGCTACAGCTCGATTTGAAGCTCCCCAACACTACGTTTCTTGGAGAAAGATACCGTGGGAGACGAAAATCAACCAGCTATTCTCTTCGCTACTTGTGAGTTTCCGTACGGTATTAAGTTTTCAAGAATGTTTGTTAGTTAACATTTTTATTTTATACTTATTTTTACTCGGTTGCTATTCATTTAGGAGTGGTTCGACTTCGATCTGACCAAAGTGAATGTCCAACAATATATTGACTACCAAATGGGGAAAAGTTATAAAGATTATAGGACAAAAGTCCTGAAACCAATATTCAACGAACATGGACCTTCAGATGCTCCACAACACAAGCCTGATTTTATAGAGGAGCAAGACTGGACATTCTTATGTGAGCTTTGGTCTAGCAAAAAACACGAGGTAAATTTTGAAATACACGGAAATTTATAATTGTCTTTGTTTTCGGTACTTAGAGTGTTGGTAAATATAGGATAAATGTCACGCAAATGCGGAAAATCGAAGTCACTTGCGTTTTAACCACTGTGGAGGTTCAAAGCCATTTATCCAACATCGTGCCGAACATTCTGAGGTAAATATATCCTAACGTAAAATTTAACAGTTCATTATTTTTACTAACAGGTGAGGTGCAATCATTTCCAGATTTTTTCAGTATGACGCATTACAATGAGAAAAACAAATGGATTAATGAAGAAGCCGAACGCTGCTATGTAAGTTTCAGTTTTTAAAATAAAATAATTAATATTATATATGTTAATTTTTTTCTCAAATTCTAATATTAACTTATTTTTTGAAACAGAATGAAATGATGGAACTCCAACATCAAACTCAGGAGATAGGGTCCGACCCGATACCAGATGAGCAGTTGTCGCAATTGGTTTTCAAGAATCAGACAGCTTACCACGTTGGCCTTGGCACTCGTAAGAAGCCGACGTCATCTGCACGCAATACTGTTAATTCAGACAGTGCCTCTCTTCGAGACGAGTTAGTCACCACCAAAGACCAGCTAGCCACCATCCGAGACGAGGTGAAGAAGACTAAGGAGGAGCTACAACAGGTTAAGCTGGACCACGAGAAGAAGATGGAGCAGTTCGAACAGCAAATGCTGGCTTTCCGTCAGATGTTGGAGGCCTTACTCATTCAAGGTGCATCGGGCTCGAGCGTCCCTCATCGCAGCAGCAATAAATTTTATATTTGGTTTTGTATAAACATTTTGAACAAATAGTTTTAATATAATATGTTTTTTTTCTAAAAAAAATTCAATATAATAATTATTATAATATTTCGTAATTCTGTTATTAATCATAATTTTTTTTTCAATTAAATTAAGTATTAAATTAATTATTTTAGACCAAAAAGAAGTAAATTAATAATTTTGTTAAAAAACAAATTTTTTTAACTATTTTCGTCGAAATAGTTGACGCTAAAAGTTTGACTTTTGGGGTCGAAAATTTCGACGCTAATAGTTAAAAAAAATCGCCGCTGTAAGTATACAGATATTACATTTTTAATATACTCTAGCGTCGAATGATTTCGTCGCCAAATAGACCCTATAACGTCAGAAAATTTAATTTAGCGTCGAAATAAATTGGACGCAAAATATAGTTTTTAACGTCGCATTTATTTATTTCGACGCTAAAAGTTATTCTCGTCGACATTTCGGCGTCCAATTTTTGCGTCTAATTAATTCGACGCTAATTATATTTTGCGTCGAAACCATGGCTTTTGGCGTCGATTTATTTCGACGCTAAAGGGTATAATTTTTGTAGTGCCCCTTTTCACAAAAATAAATAAAAAGTTTTTTGCTAGACAAGCAGTATGACAATTTTTAATTCATTTGTTCGGAATAAAGTTTTTCTAAAATATTGAAGTTACGTTTGAAATTGTTCTGAGATACTATGATGTTTTTCGCCCATGGTCTAGGTCTTACTCAATATGACTATATTCACCACATAATGTTTGGGAGTCAAAACATGAGGTCCTAGGTTTCTACTAGTATGGCTGCTAAAGTTAGAGAAATACGATGATCTATAAGCATCCCAATCTCCCATTTCATTTCTCCAGTGTTTTGCCTGCAACGCCACGTATGTTTTCAGGAAAAAAAAAACAAGTGGCAAAACATAAGTACGGTTTTTTGCCTTGTACATTTGAATGTGATATGCATTTACACAATATTTGCAAGCTTTGGTTTGAGTTGTCAAGTGTGGAGGTAACTTTTATTTTGTTTGCATAATTGCAAGTATCATCCGCGGCATGAGTTTTCTTGAATTTTAAAAGATTCATGTGAGTTTTAGAATGAAATTCATATTGATAAAATATTTTTTAAAAAAAAATATAAAAATAATATTATACAATTAGAAATTAATGTTTCTTTAAAAAATTTAGGAACCCAACCAACTCCCAAGGTCATTTTTTTAATAACGGTTGTGATTGTTAGTGATAGTTCTATTATGTTATCCGTCATCGCAATGTATATTAGAAATATATATAGGTAAATATATTTTAACTTAAATTTTCGACTAAATAAGGTTTTAAGGTTACATTAGGAGCAAATTTTGTAAAAGTGTTAAAAGGCTGAGAATCAAAGAAATAACTCGTGCAACAGGTGAGACTATTATGTCTTCAAATAGTGTATTTTTCAATGTTGCAAGTTGTGAATTTGCGTCATGCACTACCTCGCAAGCCCATTATCAATGTGGCACTGGATATCGGGTGGGGAATCAAAAAAAATTGACCTTTAAAATTATATTAAATTGATGGTTTTGTGTTAATTGTAGACTTATATGTGATAATTCTATTGAAATTAATTTTTAAAATTATGTTGAATAAATTTGTATTGACTTGTTGGATCTGTATTAAATGAGCCAGTTGTATCGGATACCGAATATCTATTTATATACTTTTAATTTTTCTAATTTTGTGGATATTTCTAACGGAAACGAATATCCTTATTGATGGACGGCTGGGAATGCAGATACCGACTATAAATTTTTATATATCATAAATAGATTGCAGATATGAAATTATGGTTGATATCTAAAAAATTATGAATATCTTATCCATTGTGATTTCTATGTGTAGTCGTTAGAGATGGGATGTGGGAACTTCATTCCCTCTTGCATGCTATATCTTGAAGCCAACAAAACTTCAATAAAAAATGCTTGTTTGTTTGAGTATTTAGCATCGAATGGTATTGGCGGGATGTGTTGTCAATCACTTAATTATGCAAATTACATAACACTCATACAAATAATCAAGCATGTACAAATATAAATTAAGGAGTTGGATATACCTAAAACAATAATGTAGAAAGGAACAAAGATGTCAAAACCAAGTAGAGTTTTCACTCTTACTTTAAGAACTTATTATCTCCGCCTCGGTACTCTACGAATCTAGTGGCTAACATTCTCTCTGGATTCTTAGTTGCTTATTGATAGAGGAGCACTCATTTTCTCAAGAACTATGAACTAAAAGAATGGTGGAAACTCTCTTCTTCGTTTCTGATATGTCTTAGACTCTGTAATTATGCCTTAGGAAAAATGAAAGAATTTAGTGCAAATTTACTAGGTGAATGGATCTATTTATAAAGATGGAGGGTTGTCATTGAGCAATTCAAAACAAGCATGGTAGAGTTCTATACTATTTTCCAATTCCTATAATGACGCAGAGTGTTGTCTGTCAATGTTAGATTAAGCTAAGGCTTTTAATGATCACTATATTAGGAGAAAAATCATAAAATGGATAAAAGCATATTACATTTCATAGTAGATCACCTATTTCAAGTAAGAAGTGAGGCCGCTTCCATGGGAATTTTGAAGGCTGGATTCCCTAAAGTAGTTGATGAAGCCATAACCGATATTCATGGTCGAATTAAACATAACTGTAGACCGGGAAATGGTTGAACTGAAGCTGTATGATGGCTATTGTCTTGTTTTACCCCAACGACGGAGCAGTTCAAGACTCTGGGTCACTGGTTTGCCAAGTAAATCTGATATTCATTCACTAGGAAAGGTTCAAGGTGAAAGTTACCTATTATGATGCAGCTTTATTTCAAGGAAACTCTCTTAATTTTCTGCATTAATATTAGAGAATTATAGGGGATTGTAGTAAAATTCTCTAATATATTTATAGTTGTAAGAGAGACGTGTCCCTTAAGAAATGCCTTATTGGGAAAGACACAAGTTGAAGGGACATATCCTATAAATATGAAAGAATATAACTCTAGACTTAAAAAGGTATTATGAAGAGGTATAACATTTAGGAGGGTTACACCCTAAACCAAAGGGTGCCCACAAAGGCACCCATCCATGTCTATAAAAAAAAAAGGGCATTTGGGTTCATTTTTCATCATCCAAAATTCTAAATAGTCTAATGTTTAGAGAGAGATTTTACCATTTTCAACTTCAAGTTCTTGAAGAAATGAGTGTCCCTTCCACAAGAAGCAACCAAGTTATCCTAGGAGACATTAGCCACAAGAAATCCGTATAGCACCGAGGCTGGGCTAATAAGTTCTTAAGGACAAAGGCAACTCGACTTAGTTCTAGTTCATCATCTTCTACATAATTTTCAGGTTTTTTTAAGTCTTTATATTTAAGTTCTATTGAATGTATAATATTAAAAATTTGATTGTAAATGTTTAAAATGTTTAATAATACATATGCCCAATAATCTTAAGAAATTATTACTTTACATGTGTTGTTAACTCTATTTTTTTTTTGCATGTTTTGATGTTCTTTTCCCTGAAAAATGTGTCATGTTCATGAAATTTACGTAAGGGCATTCAAATGTATAAGGAAGAATCTCATATTTCGTATTTTCGTTCGAACGTGGTGACGAACCCCACTCGAATGTAAGTCATTTGGACAATTTTTTTCAAACGTGTTATCAAACGCTACACGAACGTGAACTCTCTGGAAAGACTCGTTCGAACGAATGAATAAACGAACACTAATGCAAGTCACATTTTGGAAAATTTTCAGCTTTGAATTAATATCCATAAATTCAGAGATCCAGATAAATCTAATACCTAATTATATATGATATACAATACACACTTCGATTATAAAATCTTGGTAATATAGACCTAAGTTGAATATATGGAAAGTATAATATTAACTTAGTGAAATCATATACTGAACTTTTGTAAACTTGGTAGTATAGATTTTAGGTAATATTAGGGTGTTCAATTATCACAAACATATACCTAGTCTATAACGTGATAAAGTTGAAATTACTTATTGATTGTATGTTGCATACTTGGTTGAGAATTAAAGTGTATCACAAATACTTGATCCGAGTTATACACAAGTAATTCCTTCCAAGCTTGATTGACTTTATATTTTATACAATTATTATACTTCATATTGAGAATTAAAGTGTAACACTAAACATTTAATGCCTAGGATTTTCTATTGAGAAAATAATTAAGGAAATTTTATCACCAAAGCGATAAGAGCCTAAGTGGGCAGAGACTTAAGTGGTTACACTAGACCACCCTCGTCCTTTGGGAATTTTCATTTGTTCACCTATCATAAGAAATTTTAGTTATAAATTCAAGGACTTGTATTATTTGGTACTACAAACCAAAATAATAAAAAGTAGATTTTTAGTGTAACAGTAAAATAGGATCATAAAAGTTGATCTTTGAGTGATTTGTCTTGTGCAAATTTCCAATTACACATGGCTAGTGGAAATATCATATTGGTCGCTCATGGAGAGAAATCAAAAAAGTTTGGTTGAGAAAACATCAAACAATAACAGAGCAAAATGATGTTCTACCTGACAATACTACGGTTGGCTAAATATCTCAAGGAATATCCTACGGGTCCTATGGAGGGAGAAACAGAAATAGCTAAGCAATTGTGAGTTGAGGCATGGTCGCAAGATGACTTCTTGTGCAAAACTACCTCTTGGAAGGACTTGACGATACCTTGTACAATGTGAACCAAGGGATGACTTCTGCGAAGATTCTTTACGAATCTCTTGACAAGAAGTACAAAACAGAGGATGGCGGATAAAAGAAATTTATCTCAGATAGATTCATGGACTACAAAATGGTAGATTCAAGGATGGTAATGTCTCAGTTGAGTGAACTACAGTTGATTATTCATGAATTATTGGATGAGGGAATGAAACTTCATGAGACGTTTCAAGTTGCCTCTATCATGAAAGGACTTCAGGAGTTATCTGAAACATAAGCAGAAACATATTAGTCTTGAAGACCTATGAGTTCAGTTTTGAATCGAAGAGGACAATAGAAAGTCCAGGAATGCTAGCTACATGACTATGAAGTCTAAGGCCAACATCGTCGAAGGTGAAATGGTAGTAGAAAGAAAAAGAACAGTGGAGCTGATTATTCCCAAACAAACAAAAAGTTCAAGGGGAACTGCTACGTCTATGGGAAAAATGGTCATATGGTCAAGGAATGCAGAAACACGAAGTCTCATAACAAATGTAAGAAAAAAAATGAGGCCCGTGTCACAGATGATGAGCTTTTGACTGATGAGATCTCATAGTTGAACCTCTCAACAGTTGTAACTGAAGCCAACTTGGTTGGAAACCAGAGAGAATGGTAGGTAGACACAAGGGCTACTAGTCATATTTGTGTTGACAATAAAATATTGTCCTTCTATCAGAAGGTCGTTGGTGGCGATCATCTGACAATGGGAAACTTGACTACCTTCAGAGTGGTTAGAAAAGGCACAGTTGTTCTAAAGATTACATCCATGGAGGAGTTTACATTGAAGAACGTTTCGCATTTTCCTGACATTTGGAAGAACTTGGTTTTGGGTTCATTCCTTAGTAAGAATGGCTTTAAGCTTGTATTTATTTCTGACAAGTTTGTACTGGAAAAAAAATGATGTCTATATAGGAAAAAGATACCTCACTGAGAGCATTTTGAAGTTCAATGTAATGACTGTCAATCGAAACAGTGCTAATAATAATAAAGTTACATCTTCTGCTTATATTATTGAGTCATAAAATGTATGACATGGTAGTTTGGGGCGTGTAAATTATGATACAATCCGTAAATTATTTATTATGAACCTTATAATTTATAACAACATAAATATGAAGTATGTGTCGAAGTAAAAAAGAATAGAACATCATTTTATTCCATAGAATGAAGTTATAAACCCTTGGAAATTATTCACACTGATGTGTGTGATATGAATATTGTGTAATCTAAGGACTGTAAAAAGTACTTTGTCACTTTTATCGATGATAGCATAAGATTTTGCAATGTGTATTTGCTAAGGAGCAAAGATGAAGCTATTGAGAGCTTTATTCACTATAAGAATGAAGTTGAAAATCAACTTGGCAAGAAAATAAAAAGAGTAATGAGTGATAAGGGAGGTGAATATGTGTCACTATTCGGTAAATACTATTCAAATCATGGAATTATTCACGAAACTACTGCTCCTTGTTCGCCTCAAAAAAACAGGATTGCGGAATGCAAAAATCAAACATTGAAGGAAATGATGAATGGCATGTTGACAAACCCCGGTTTACCCTAGAACTTATGGGGGGAGGCCTTACTTTTCGCCAACTATGTTCCGAACAAGTTACCCAATAAACGATTAGACAAGAGACCATGCAGATTATGGAAAGCTCATACATCTTCCTACAAATATCTGAAAGAGTGGGGGTGTCTCACCAAAGTGATGGTTCCTAAACCTAAGAATGTGAGAATATGACCAAAAACTGTTGACTGTATTTATTGGATATGCTCACAATAGTAGCGCGTATCGATTCTTGGTATATAAATCTGAAATTCCTGACATCAATCCATATATGATAATTGAGTCAAGGAATGCGACATTCTTTGAAGAGACATTTCGTTGTAAAGAAAAACAAAGAGCAAAATGACATGATCCAGGCCGACAACAAAGCAAAAGACCCATTACAAGTACCAGAAGGGCCAATTACGAGGCAGGGGACCAAAAGACGCAGAGAAGCAATGGTGGGATTAGTTCAGAGTTTTATGGCCGATTGCAACAAACAAATAGAAACGCATGTGGACTTTAATAGAGAGGGCCCAAAGCCACTTCATTTGGCCCAAATCAGTTTTGAATGAAGCTTCACATGCCTTTGAAGACTAAAGACTTTGGTATTTTTGTAATTTAGCCTTTAGGGCCATTGTTGTCTTTATGCCTTTAGGGTTTCTCTTTGTAACACTATTTAAGCTTTTTTTCTTTTTCATTTTAAAAACAATCAACGAATTTGAGAGAATATTACAGCTTTATGCTTTTTGGCTATGGCCAAATTCTTGTAAGGGAGGGATTCCCCTTTTCAAGTTAAAATCGACTTATCTAAATTTGGCAAACTTAGTGGCTTCTCTATTTCTTGCAAAAAACTACAAGGAATCATCTTAAATGTTCTCAAGGGCAAGTTCTTTGTGGGTATTCTTTGTGGCCTTGGAAGGCTTTTATTACTACAAAATGAAATTTGCGATTCTTGGGGTTCTGTCCGTTGCTTGGGGTTTGCTTGGATTTCGAATCCAAGTGGGTTTCTTGTCATTTGTTATCTAGAGCTCAGGGTTCCAAGGTCTGATTTTCCTATCTTTACTTTTTGTTTAATTTTTTTTTTATTTTTGTTCTTTGTTATTTTCATTTCAGTTCTTGTTTGATCTTGTTTCTGTTTTCGTTTTGTTTATTTCTGGATCTGGTTTTGTTGTGTTCTGCATATCAGTTCATCTTTTATCATGTTCCAGTTCTGGGTTTTTGGTGTTGTTCTTCATATCAGTTCGTAATCTTTGTTTATTTCTGGATCTGGGTTTTGTTGTGTTCTTTCTATAGTTCGTCATATACATTCTGTTCTTTAGCATATGTTGAAGAAATAAGCATGTTCTTTGGCGGCTGTGTGCTTTGTTTCTAAAACCTTAGTGAAGTGTGAAAAAAAAAATAAACCATCAGATTCAGACTCTGAAATCAGACACTGAAACTTAACCTCTGAAATCAGACTATGAAATCAGACCCTGAAACTTAACCTCTGAAATCAGACCCTAAAATCAGACCCTGAAACTTAGCCTCTGAAATAAGACCCTGAAACTTAGCCTCTGAATTCATACCCAGAAATCAGACCATGAAACTTAGCCTCTGAAATAATACCCTGAAACTTAGCCTCTGAATTTAGACCCTGATCAGACTCTCAAATCAGACCCTGAAACTTAGGCTCTGAATTCAGACCCTGAAATCAGACTCAGAAATCAAACCCTGAAACTTAGCCTCTAAAATCAAATCCTGAAACTTAGGCTCTAAATTCAGACCCTGTCCAGGCTCTGAAATCAGACCTTGAAACTTAGCTTGTGAAATCAGACCCTGAAACTTAGCCTCTGAATTCAAACTCTGAAATCAGACCCGGATCAGACTCTGAAATCAGACCCTGACCAGTAGCCTCTGAAATCAGACCCTGGCCAGTAGCCTCTAAAATCAGACCTTGAAAACCAGCCTCTGAAATCAAAACCTAAATTAGCCTATGAAATCAGAACCACAGTATCAACATCTAACGTTATCCAAAAAAAAGAGTAAAAAAATGAAATTTTTTGGTTGAATTTCTTGGAGAGATTGTCCAAGAGTGTAGAGAGTATTCAAACTACTTTGGTAGCGGTCCCAGAGCACCACCACCCCAGTATATACCACCACCTCAGAATGTACCACCACCTCATAATGTGCCACCTCACCGTGTACCACCACAGTATGTACCGCCAGATGAAAAGGAAGCTGAAAATGAGTTTGATGATTCTGATGGTCTTGATGATGTTGAGGAGAGATTCAGCCTAGGCATGATACGAGGCCTAATAGGAGGTTTGATAGGAGGAATGATAGGAGGGATAGACGGTTTGATGATAGAGGTGCATTTGATGCCAGAATATGGGGATTATGATAGAAGAGGATATGGTAGATGAGGAGATGTAGATGGTGATATAGGTAGCATCAAGATCAAGATACCAATATTCCACGGCAAGAATGATCCTGAAGTTTATTTAGAATGGGAAAATAAAATAGAATTGATTTTCAACTGTCATCACTACTCAGACGAGAAGAAGATCAATCTGGCAGCATTTGAGTTTACCGATTATGCTATGATTTGGTGGGATCAGTTTGTCTCTACTTGGAGGAGAAATTATGAGAGACCGGTTCAGACATGGGTAGAACTTAGAGGTCTCATGAGAAAAAGATTTATACCCGGCCATTACTATAGGGAATTGTATCAGAAACTACAATATCTGTATCATGGGACCAATGGTGTTGAGGACTATTACACCGAGATGGAAGTTGTCATGATCATAGCAAATGTAGTTGAGGATGCAGAAGTTACTATTACACGATTTCTATGGGGCTTGAATAGAGAGATTGCAAACATGGTGGAGTTGCATCACTATGTTGATTTGGAGGATATGCTTCACATGGATATCAAGATAGAAAGGAAACTCAAGAAAAGGTCAACATCCAGATTTGGTACTCAGGCTACATCTGCATGGAAGGGAAAATGGGTTCCGAATGAGAAACGAGATGGAGGCTTTGACAAGCTTAGAGGTGATTTCAGTTGAGGCTTTAATAAGCCTAGGGCCGAACCTAGTGCCAAGGGTAAAGATGCTGCAGAACCGAGCAAAACTAGACCAAAACCTGAGGCTGCAGCTACTAGAACTTAGGATGTAAAGTGTTTCAAATGTTTGGGCATGGGACATTATGCTTCACAATGTCCCAATAGGCGTACCTTAGTGATTGATAAAAAATAGTGGAGAGGTGTACTCTACCGATAGTGAGGTTGATGAGGAGATGCCAGAGTTGGAGGATGCTAGTGACCATGAGGGAGCTGCATACCCGCTGAATAACTTATCCTTAGTTGTCAAGCGTACTTTGAGTGCACATGTTGTAGAGGATGAGAGTGTGCTGCAGAGGGAGAAGATATTCCATACTAGGTGTCGTGTGAATGGCAATGTGTGTAGTATGATCATAGATGGGGGCAGTTGTACTAATGTTTCTAGCATAATTTTGATTGAGCGATTGAGGTTGAGTTGTTTGAGACACCCGAAGCCTTACAAGTTGCAGTTGTTAAATGATTATGGGGAAATAAGTGTGACAAAGCAGGTATTGTTGAGCTTTACCATTGGGCCATACACAGATGATGTCCTATGTGATGTGATACCGATGCATGCAGGATATATTATTTTGGGCAGACCATGGCAGTTTCATAAGAAGGTTAACCATGATGGGTTCAAGAACAAGTACTATTTTCAGCATAAGGGAAAACCCATTACATTATACCCACTTGCACCTGCACAAGTCCATGAAGATCAGGTTAAGTTACAACTTGAGCATGATAAAGAGAGAGAGAAGGGAAACACCACCTTGGGTGAGACTAGTGAGAGTGATGTATCTGGTGAGAAAAATACGGCCAAGGTCGTGGAAGTTCCCAAGGGGAATGTGAGTGCAATGAGGGGGAAACAAAATGGAGAGTTAAAAAGAGTTTCTACATGGGTGAGAGTGAAGCGAGGAAATCATTCAAGGCTAACACGCTCATGCTATTGTTAATCTATAAGGAGTCTCATATTTATTTTACTAACACTGACCATTTTCTTCATATGTCTATTTTATCTCTTTTGCAGGATTATAGTGACGTACTGATAGAGGACATACCTACTGGGCTTCCACCCATTAGAGGTACTGAGCACTAGATAGACTTCATACCTAGGGCAGTCATTCCTAATAGATCGACTTATAGGAGCAATCCCGAGGAGATGAAGGAGCAACAAAGGCAAGTACGGGAGTTGATGGACAAGGGGTATGTAAGGGAAAACATGAGTCCTTGTGCAGTACCAGTGCTTCTAGTTCCTAAGAAAGATGGGACGTGGCATATTTGCGTTGACTGTCGAGCTATCAACAATATTATGGTAAAGTATCGTCACCTCATTCCTAGACTAGATGACATTTTGGATGAATTGCATGGTTCCAAAATTTTTAGTAAAATTGATTTAAAGAGTGGATACCATCAAATTCGCATGAGTGATGGAGATGAGTGGAAAACTGCATTTAAGACTAAGTATGGCTTGTATGAATGGTTAATTATGCCATTTGGTCTTTCAACCGCACCTAGCACATTTATGAGATTGATGAATCATGTTATGCGTGCATTTTTAAGTAAGTTTGTTGTGGTTTATTTTTATGACATCTTAGTTTACAGTAAAATAATAGATAAGCATGTTATGCATTTGAAGCATGTTCTTGATGTGTTAAGGCAAGAAAAATTGTATGCTAACTTTGATAAGTGCACTTTTTGTATGGATATAATTGTTTTGCTTGGATTTATTGTGAGTGCAGATGGCATCGAGGTAGATTTGGAAAAGGTGAAGGCAATTCAGGATTGGCCAACACCAACAACAGTGACAGAAGTCAGAAGCTTCCATGGATTAGCAAGCTTCTATAGTAGATTTTTCAAAGACTTCAGTAGTATTGCAGCACCACTGACTGAAGTTGTGAAGAAAACTGTTGGCTTCAAATGGGAAGAATAGTAGGAGCGTGCATTCCAGGATCTTAAAATGAAGTTGTGCAATGAACCAGTTTTGGAGTTACCCAACTTTGAGAAGACATTTGAGATTGAGTGTGACGCATCTGGGATAGGCATTGGAGCGGTTCTTATGCAAGAAAAGTGACCAATTTCCTACTTTAGTGAGAAGCTTAATGGAGTAGTTTTGAGATACCCCACATATGACAAGGAGTTGTATGCACTAGTGAGAGCCCTTGAGACTTGGCAGCATTATTTTTGGCCTCAAGAGTTTGTGATACACACAGAATGAATCATTGAAGTATCTCAAGGGCCAAGGTAAGCTGAACAAACGACACACAAAATGGTTAGAGTTTGTTGAGACATTTCATATGTAATCTGCTACAAACAAGGTAAGGAAAACATTATCGTCGATGCACTATTGCGAATGTATGCTTTACTTACTTCATTGAGTGCAAGAATGCTTGGGTTTTAATTTATTAAAGAACTTTATGCTAGTGATATTCACTTTAGTACTATCTATATTGCATGTGAAAATTATGCTTTTAGTAAATTCTACCAACATAATGTGTTTCTGTTTATGGAGAATAGATTATGCATTCTTGTTTGTAGTATGTGTGAGTTGTTAGTGAGGGAAGCACATGGGGAGGTTTAATGGGGAACTTTGGCATTGCTAAAACCTTAGGGGTATTGAGTGAACATTTTTAATTGCCTAAAATGCAGAGAGATATTGAGCGTTTGTGTGATAAATGCTTAACTTGTAAACAGGCTAAATCTAAGGTTATGCCCCATTGGTTGTATACACCATTGCCTATACCTAGTTAGCCATGGGTAGATGTATTGATGGACTTTATCTTTGGTTTACCTAGGACTAAGAAGGGTAGAGATTCCATCTTTGTAGTGGTTGATAGGTTCAGTAATATGGCACACTTTATAGCATGTCATAAAACTGATGATGCCACTAACATTGCTGACTTGTTCTTTAGAGAAGTAATACGACTCATTGGATTCCACGAAGTATAGTTTCAGATCGTGATGTCAAATTCCTTAGTCACTTTTGGAAAGTTTTATTGGGTAAGTTGGGAACTAAACTTTTGTATTCTACTACTTGCCACCAATAAACTGATGGCCAGACCGATGTTGTTAATATGACTTTGACTCAGTTATTGCGTACTATTATCAATAAGAACTTAAAAACCTGGGAGGATTGTTTGCCTTTTGTTGAATTTGCATATAATCGTAGTATTCATTCCTCTACATCTTACTCACCATTTGAAATTGCTTATGGTTTTCAGCCACTAACTCCATTAGATTTGTTACCTTTGCTTGTTGATGAGCATGCAGGGTTAGATGGAAAAAGGAAATCTGATTTGGTGAAGCATATACATGAGAAAACAATAGAGCAAATACAACGAAAGAATGAGCAATATGCTTCTCATGCTAATAAGGGAAGAAAGCGTGTGGTATTTCACCCTGGAGATTGGGTTTGGGAACACATGCGCAATGAGAGATTTCCTTAACAACGTAAATCTAAGCTACAACCGAGAGGGGATGGTCCATTCAAGTCTTGGAACGGATTAATGAAAATGCATACAAGCTGGATTTACAAGGTAAGTATAATGTGTCTGCTACATTTAATATTTCTGACTTAACTTCTTTTGATGCAAGTACAGATTCGAGGTCGAATCTTTTTCAAGAGGGAGGGGATGACATGATCCAGGCCGAAAACAAAGCAAAAAAACCCATTATAAGTACTAGAAGTGCCAATTACTAGGCAGATGACCAAAAGACTCAGAGAAGCAATGACGGGATTAGTTCAGAGTTTTATGGCTGATTGCAACAAACAAATAGAGACGCATGTGGGCTTCAATAGAGAGGGCCCAAAGCCACTTAACTTGGCCCAAATCAGTTTTGAATGAAGTTTCACAGGCCTTTGAAGACTGAAGACTTTGGTATTTTTGTAATTTAGCCTTTAGGGGCATTGTTGTCTTTATGCCTTTAGGGTTTCTCTTTGTAATACTATTTAAGCTTTCTTTCTTTTTCATTTTAAAAACAATCAACGAATTTGAGAGAATATTACAGCTTTATGTTTTTTGGCTATGGTCCAATTCTTGTAAGGTAGGGATTCCCATTTTCAAGTTAAAATCGACTTATCTAAGTTTGGCAAACTTAGTGGCGTCTCCATTGTTAGAAAAACACTACAAGGAATAATCTTAAAGGTTCTCAAGGGCAAGTTCTATATGGGTCTTCTTTGTGGCATTGGAAGGGTTTTGTTACTACAAAATCAAATTCGTGGTTCTTGGGGTTATGTCTGTTGCTTGGGGTTTGCTTGGATTTCGAATCCAAGTGGGTTTCTTGTCATAAAGTCTCTTAAAAGAACCATTAATACTGCTACAAGTAGTGATCAAGTTAACCAAGAATCAGATCAACATGAAAATATTGAGTAAAATGAACCTAGACGTAGCAAAAGAGTAAGAACGTCTAAGTCATTTGAACTTGATTTTCTATTAGAAAATGAGCCTCAAAGTTATAAAGAAAAAAAATGTCTTCTTTAGAGGTACCTTTATAGAAAGAGGCTATCAATAGCGAGATTGATTCAATAGTTTAAAACCATACGTGGGAGTTGGTTGATCTTCCTCCAGGTTGTAAGCTACTAGGCTACAAATGGGTTTTCAAACGGAAGATGAAGCCGGATGGACCAATAGATTAGTACAAGATAAGACTTATCATAAAAAGGTTATAGATAAAAAGAAGGCATTGATTACTTTGATACCTATTCACCAATGACCGTATCACTTCAATAAGAATGCTTATAACCATAGCAGTTATATTTGGTCTTAAAATACATCAAATGGATGTAAAGATAACATTCTTAAATGGTGAATTGGATTAGGAGATTTACATGAAACAACCAGAAGGTTTTAATATTCCTGGACAAGAATACAAAGTGTACAAACTTGTAAAATCCTTATACGAATTAAAATAAACACCTAAACAATGGCATGAAAAACTTGATAAAGAAATGTTGTTAAGTGGATTCAAAATCAATGAGTGTGATAAGTGTATCTACACTAAATCAACTCAAAAAGGATATGTCATTGTGTGTCTCTATATAGACGATATGTTAATAATTGGTAGCAATCATTAGATGATTCATCTACCAAGAAATTATTGACCAATAAATTTGACATGAAAGATTTCGGAGTAACTGATGTGATCCTAGGAATTAAGATTTCCAAAACATCAGAGGGATACATATTATCTCAGACTCATTATGTTGAGAAAATACTTGAGAAATATAACAAAAGAGATCTAAACGTAACTAGAACTCATGTGGATCTAAAAGAAGCTTTCCTGATAGTACCATTAAGCAAAAAGAACTCAAAAGATT